>JAJOZX010013254.1:0-87500 GCA_023014485.1 Bathynomus jamesi | reverse complement strand
AGTGTCATCAATTGATCTTTCCTCCTCTTCTTCTTCCCTTTTTTCGCAAGACGACGACGACTATAGACCATCGGTTCCGATTCCTTCTTCGTCTGAAGCTCCGGCACCAAAGCGTCCCAAGAACAAGGTTACGAACATTTTCCAATCTCCAGAAGTCATTGGAGCAATGGATCGCACCAATCTTTCTGACCGGAATGCTGTTTTCGTAACTGGAGCTGTATTACAGGCCGCGGGGCATGATCTGTCTGGGATGACGTGCTCTCGGAGCTCTATTCATCGCTACAGAGAAAGTGGGCGAGAACAGGCAGCTCGAGAAGACCTAGAATCATTCTCTCTAGAAGACCCTGTCCTTCTCCATTGGGACGGAAAGCTTCTCCCCGGCATTGAAGGGAAGAAGACGAATGTGCATCGGATAGCAATCCTTATAACATTCAATGGACAGGAGAAGCTGCTTGGTGTCCCAAAGATGAAACAAGGAACTGGAGAAGCACAGGCCCAGGCATGCCTTCAAACTATGAAATTATGGAACGTGGAACAGCATGTGAGAGGTCTCGTCTTCGATACCACTGCGTCAAACACGGGTTTACATCGCGGAGCCTGTGTCAGGATTGAAGAAGCATTGGGTCACGAGCTAGTTTGGATCGGTTGTCGACATCATATACTTGAAGTCGTACTTGCTGATGTCTTTGCCTCAATATTTGGCTCAACAGGAAGTCCTGAAACAGGCCTTTTTAAGCGATTTCAAAAGGAATGGCCATCTCTCTCCCACGAAGCATTTGTCTCAGCATCGGACAGCTTGTTCGAGAACCCTCAACTCCAAGAGATGAGAAAAGAGATGCTCACTTACTTACCTAACGCTCTTCAGGCAAGCCAACCTCGTGACGACTACAAGGAGTTCCTTGAACTATCTTTGCTCTTCCTGGGGGGAAAGACTGGTGGTCAACTCTTTATCCGAGCTCCGGGTCCCATGCACCACGCGAGATGGATGGCGAAGGCGATTTATGCGCTCAAAATCTACCTCTTTCACTATCAATTCAAGCTCACAGCACGCGAAGAACGAAACGTGACTCAGCTCGCTTTATTTGTCAGTCTGATTTACGTCAAGTACTGGCATGAAGCGCCAATGGGGACACAAGCTCCTCTCAATGATCTCAAAATGCTGCATCTTCTGGAAAAATATCCACACGGAGGAGCTGCACAAGCGGCGAAGACAGCTCTAAGACGCCACCTGTGGTACTTGTCGGAGCATCTGATTGGACTGGCCTTCTTCGATAATAGGATCGATCCTGATACCAAAAGGAGAATGGTTCAACACCTCCAACATCCCCAAAAGAATGGCTGCCCCCGACGAATCGACATGGCGGAAGCTGGT
This sequence comes from Bathynomus jamesi, assembly GCA_023014485.1. Lineage (NCBI taxonomy): Eukaryota > Metazoa > Arthropoda > Malacostraca > Isopoda > Cirolanidae > Bathynomus > Bathynomus jamesi. The sequence continues at coordinate 86,128 of JAJOZX010013254.1, read as the reverse complement.
GTTGAAAATGATGTGGCATCCTTCGTCACGAAAAGGACATTGACCCTCTTTGATGCCTTGAAAGTTGGAGGTAAGGAGGAAGCGCGCCAGTTACTTCAAAAAGATCCACGGGAATGGCCAAATGACAAGAACTACAGGGAACTTAGAGATCGCGCCTTAAAGATGAAAGTCGTCAATGATGCTGCCGAGCGAGGTATTGCTCTCGCACAACGCTACAATGACACTGACACTGACACGAAACGAGGACCAGAAGCAGTACCTCCTACAACTCGTAGCCGCCCACCGAAAACAGATACCAATACCATCCAAGACGACTCTGATGCAGAAGAAATAATGAAGATACACCCATTATCATGTCCTATTGTCTTACTGTTTTCTTTCATATTCTTTGAGAACCAAAAAAAATTTAGTTATTCAGTTGTCTATATATTTTCCCAAATTTTCAAAAAGGGGGCAAGTGGGGCGACCCCTAAATATTAACCGAATAACGTGAAACTTTGCACAAATACTGTCCACACCAAGAGGCATAAAACCAACCTTGTGGAGAGAACTTAGTCGATGCTTTAACTTTTTGGACCACCCTAATATATATATATATATATATGAATAGAAACGACATAAGTATTAAGGAACGTTTCTGCACACGAGGAGGAGAGATAACGAAATAATGAAAAATGAGGCGAACCGCCTGGGAATCGAACCCAGGGCCTTCCAATTGCCGGTCGGACGCTCTACCATTATGCTACGGACCTCACTCAATCACAAATCGAAATTCTCCCAAATAGGGCAGAAACCAATGCCCTCAGAGAGCACCCTCGCAAATCGTGAATATGCGCAAATAACTGCAATGACCGCGCAGTATATAAATGAATAGAAACGACATAAGTATTAAGGAACGTTTCTGCACACGAGGAGGAGAGATAACGAAATAATGAAAAATGAGGCGAACCGCCTGGGAATCGAACCCAGGGCCTTCCAATTGCCGGTCGGACGCTCTACCATTATGCTACGGACCTCACTCAATCACAAATCGAAATTCTCCCAAATAGGGCAGAAACCAATGCCCTCAGAGAGCACCCTCGCAAATCGTGAATATGCGCAAATAACTGCAATGACCGCGCAGTATATAAATTTCGATTTGTGATTGAGTGAGGTCCGTAGCATAATGGTAGAGCGTCCGACCGGCAATTGGAAGGCCCTGGGTTCGATTCCCAGGCGGTTCGCCTCATTTTTCATTATTTCGTTATCTCTCCTCCTCGTGTGCAGAAACGTTCCTTAATACTTATGTCGTTTCTATTCATTTATATACTGCGCGGTCATTGCAGTTATTTGCATATATATATATATATATATATATATATATATATATATATATATATATATATATATATATAAAATATTTAGGAGAAATCCAATGACAAGGACGAATGTAAATACCATGAAAAGTCTTCTTTAATGCGCAACGTTTCGAGCAATACGCTCATCATCAGGCTAGATAATTTCTTGTAATTTTATATGTAAATTTTTATAACTTTGAATTTAACCCTCTTCTTTTAGTCTTTTTAAAATTTGCTTTTAATGAATAGGTTTTATAGAAATTATTTTGTCTTGTTCACATTTATTTATTGATTCTAATTTCATATTGTTATTATCTAGCCTGATGATGAGCGTATTGCTCGAAACGTTGCGCATTAAAGAAGACTTTTCATGGCATTTACATTCCTCCGTGTCATTGGATTTCTCCTAAATATTAAATTGAAGCTTTGTAGAAGCGAACCGCATGACTGGTGGCCCCGCCTCTAGGTCTGGCCTGGTGAAGGAGCGAGTTGCTTTCTTGCGCTCTCCACCGTACATAGCCAGGCACGCCCGGCTCATCTGGTACTGTCCTGAGCCAGGCATCCAGTCTTTTCTTGAAGACTTCAACTTTGACCCCCGTTACGTTTCTGAGGTCCTTAGGACGCTGGTTGAAAAGTCTTGTCCCCCTGACAACCAAGCTATTTTCCTTCAGGGTTGAGGTGGTCCCTTGTCGTGCCTTTAATTTGGGAACACTACACATTCTGCCTTTCCTATTTTCCAGTGTTGTTTGAATGGTAATTGGGTTTAGTTTTAGGTTTGGTACCAGTTTTTCGATCATTTTCCATATGTAGATTATGATGTACCTCTCTTCTTCTTTCCAGTGAGTACAGATTTAGTTTACGTAGTCTTTCCCAGTAGTTGAGTTCTTTGCAGCCATCAATCTTGGCTGTGAAATGCCTTTGCATTTCTTCTAGTTTATTAGTTTCTTCCTTTTTATATGGGGATGTCAAAACTGAGCAGTATTCAAGTTTTGGTATAATCAGTGTTTTTAGCAGGGGAATCATTACTGTCCTGTCCCTTCTCTTGAACGTTCTTAGAACCTGTCCGGCGACTCTTTTTGCTTTATTTATCACTATCTGATTTTGTGTATCGAATTTCGCATCATCTGTCATTATCATCCCGAGATCAATCGCTTTCATGCTTCTCTGAATTTCCTGTCTATCTGGAGCATAATATGCAGTCTGTTTAAGTTCTTCTTTTCTACCATATCTCAAGAGCTGAAATTTCTCGGCATTGAATGACATGTTGTTGTCTTCTGACCATTTGTATATTTTGTTCGTGTCCCTCTGCAAGGCCTCCACGTCATGTACATCGCTGATTTTTCTACTGATCTTTGTATCGTCTGCAAAAGATGTTACTATACTATTGCTGTTTACTCCGCTGTCTATGTCTGTTAGCATGATAATGAACAGGAGTGGGGCCAGTACTGTCCCTTGTGGTACTGAGCTACGTACTTCCGATTCTGATGATGATATACCTTGAATTTTGACGACCTGCAGACGATCACTAAGGAAGTTGTAGATCCATTTTCCCACTTTGCCTGTTATTCCCATGTCTTTAATTTTATGTGCTATTATACCATGGTCACATTTATCGAAAGCTTTAGCAAAATCTGTGTACATAACATCGTAGTTGTCATTGCCTTCCAATGCATCTAGGATATTGTTGTAGTGCTCTATTAGTTGTGATAGGCATGATCTACCTGACCGGAATCCATGCTGATTTTCGTTGAATCTTTCCCGTGTTTCCAGGAAATCATAAATTTTCTCTCTAACTATTCTTTCAAATACTTTGATGAGGTGGGACGTCAATGATACTGGTCTATAGTTCTTTGCTTGAGATCTGTCCCCTCCTTTATATATAGAGACAATGTTTGCTCTTTTCAAGATGCTCAGTATTTCCCCAGTGTCTAGGGATCTTCTCCATATCCAGTATAAAGGTGTAGCTATTTCATTTTTACAGTTTTTAATCAATAATGCGTTCCAATTGTCCGGACCTGCAGCTGAATGTAGTTTCATTTGTCCTATAGCTCTCGCTACATCTTCTGGTGTAAACTCAAAGTCTGTTATATACTCTCCTTGCAATTCCTCTACAAAGAATGCATTTATGTCAGGTATCGCTTTGTCACTTTTTGGGGTACTGAAAACTGATTCATATTGAGCTCTCAATGTATCAGATATTTCTTTTGGATCGTTGGTTAGTTCATTATTTCCCGTCCTTAAGGGCCCAATAGCAGCGAGCGTTTTTGTTTTCCTTTTTGCATAGCTATAGAAGTATTTGGGATTTTCCTTTATTGCTTCTACCGCCTTTTCCTCTTCCCTCTCTGTATGGTCCTTAATCAGGGCTTGTATTTCCCTATCGATACCCTCCAGTTTTTCTTTTATTGTTTTCCTGTCATTTTCTCCGCAGTTTCCTAACTTCTCCTCCACTCTCTTTTGCGGAATAGTCTTCTCTTTTGCCTTTCTAGCCAGCTCCTCTTTCCTTTTGGCTGTGATTTCGGCGCATATTTTTCTAAAATTCTCAGCGTTTTTCCCCTCCAAGGTTGTTAGCATTTCTTCAGTTGTTTTATTGTCGAAAATTGTTCTCCATTCTATTTGGGCCATGTGCGATCTGATTGCTTCCCAATTTATAGTCTTCGAGTTTAAGTTAAAGGCAGAGGGTTCCAGCACAGGTGAAGCAAAAAATTTTCATTTGACACCCAACCATCTCAGATCTTGCTTATTTTTGGTGTATAAGATAAGTTTGTCCAAGAAAGCCAGCTGTGAAGGTTTCAGCTTTCTACGACCATTACTTCACGAGTTATGAAGGTCAGAAAAATCAAGGTTAAGGTCAAAATAGCTCAAGGTTGGCATCTTTGGATGCACCTCACACATTCACTAATTATCGTAACCAAATGAAACTATATGTTTTTGGACTCAGAATGAGATGTAGAATCCAAAAACGCAGCGAAATCAGCAATAGGAGAACAAATAAAAATGTTCACCCTTTTTCAAGGAACGAATTGACCTTTTGACCTTGAAGTTCACACATTTTGGGGAAACATTTCTTTACACAAAATGAAGTTCCATCATTGCACTTTTAATATAAACAATAAAAATGTATCTTATTCACCAACTATACTGTCTTAAAGAATTTTTCAAATTGGCTATTTTTCAAATTTCTGGCAAAATCACCATATGTACCGTATATGCATATATGTACTGTTAAAATCTAGAGATATTCATTATTTAAACTACTTAAGCAAAAATAAATAAATATTAGAAACGTGATACAAAATCACTTAGATATAAGCTTGGTACCATAGGTATAACTATGATATAGATCTCTATTTTATTGTGGTCTCCTCCACCCCTAGAAATATTTTACTTTTTTTTATAATTACTTTTATTAATAATACATTAATACAAACATATATATATAGGAGTATCATACAAAATAGGAGTATCATATTATGTAGACCTGTATTCTATAGATACATATTAAACTAGAGCTCTGTACACTTTCGACTCAAGAACAGGAAACTGTGGCAAACAGGGCTGCATGATTACCCTCAGCTGTTAGCATCTCATGATCATCAAAGGCATACTGAATTATTCTTGAACTTGCTGTCAATGATGGAGCAGTCATTGTCTGGATAATATCAGATGATAACATCCAACATGAGTCAGAACGAGAAGGGAAACTATGTTTAGAACGTCTTCCATGTGGAGACATAAAATTGACCTTATAATCACTAAATTCTTCTGATACTTCAACCACTAATCCAAACCAAATTTTATTATCATAGTTACAAGCTACATATACCCCAACTTGTATATCTTCAGTTGAAATGTGCTTTTGCTCATGTAAATTATCTTTAAACGATGGATGCACAACTGTCATAATTTTTGTAGGACCTGAGGAAATCTCACCAACCTCCAACTGGGTATGACTAATAGGCACAAATCTATGAAATCTACGAGTACCTGGGATGGTTACAGAATTTTTATATCTATTTTCCAGGAATTCAGTTGTCTGCTGGACATTTTGTTTCGATAAGAATACAAATTTTGTGCTGGTATCTTTCTCATCCAGAAATTTCATCATGTCAAGTGGTGTCAGAATTTGCTCTTTAAATGTACGTTGAAGACTGGCACGAGCCGTCATTCTTTTTGCTGTGCCTCCGACTCCATCACAAGCACTTTTGCCATGTGAAGTTGCAAAAAAGTGCCATTCAGCATCCAGTCCAAAGTCCTCTTTGTGGTGACACAAATTGGTGAAGTTATATTTATTCTTATACTGCCCTCCGCAACCATCAGTAAAGTAATGAATCTTCCGCAGGCCTGAGCTCTCTTCTTTTATCATGGGGATCAGTTGCTTTAAGAACGCAAAGACAAGGTTTGTACTATGTTTCATGTCATCAGAAATGAAACAATAACTTTTAACTTTAATTTCAACATCATTTTCATTTACTTTATAGTACAACACAAATGGATGAACTGTTGCCTGACTATTTTCCCAATGGTAACCTTGTGCAGCATCTTGTACAAAAATGAGTAGTTTTCAGAGAAGTCTCCTAGGAGAATACCTTCAGTGACCATCAGATTAGCTTTCAGTTTTTTTAGGAAACTTGCTTGTGCATCAGCCACATAAGTGTGTCTTGTTAGTGCACAAATTCTAGTTGCCAAAGACTTAATGAAGTTTTCAAGGGATTCACCGATGTTAATAAGGGTTGTCCGATCCGTGGAAGTCCACTGCTTGTATGTAATTATGGTGCCGACTGCATCCTGAACAGATTCCAATCCTTCAAGGAATGCAATAACACCTTCTCCTCGACACACTGCACATTTTTGTAGCATACACTCTTCCTTTTCACTGTCACAAACTGCATAGAGAATGAGGTCTTTATATGATAGTTGTTTTTCGCCCAAAGCTGATAGCTGAAGTTTGGGATTTTGGTGATAGGTACACACACACACAGTGTGTGTTCCTCCAGCTCCTGCCAAGACACACCACTTGGGTCTCAATGCAGCAAATGATGAGAAACCTATTTTTGGATTAGTGTCATTTGCCTTGAAAACAGCAAAAATCTCACGTAAATTACCAAGCACCAATCGTTTCTGCTGTTTGCCACAGTTTCCTGTTCTTGAGTCGAAAGTGTACAGAGCTCTAGTTTAATATGTATCTATAGAATACAGGTCTACATAATATGATACTCCTTTTTTACTCCTATTTTATATGATACTCCTATATATATATATATATATGTTTGTATTAATGTATTATTAATAAAAGTAATTATAAAAAAAAGTAAAATATTTCTAAGGGTGGAAAGGTGTGGTTGTAGGGGTGGAGGAGACCACAATAAAATAGAGATCTATATCATAGTTATACCTATGGTACCTAGCTTATATCTAAGTGATTTTGTATCACGTTTCTAATATTTATTTATTTTTGCTTAAGTAGTTTAAATAATGAATATCTCTAGATTTTAACAGTACATATATGCATATACGGTACATATGGCGATTTTGCCAGAAATTTGAAAAATAGCCAATCTGAAAAATTCTTTAAGACAGTATAGTTGGTGAATAAGATACATTTTTATTGTTTATATTAAAAGTGCAATGATGGAACTTCATTTTGTGTAAAGAAATGTTTCCCCAAAATGTGGGAACTTCAAGGTCAAAAGGTCAATTCGTTCCTTGAAAAAGGGTGAACATTTTTATTTGTTCTCCTCTTGCTGATTTCGTTGCGTTTTTGGATTCTACAGCTCATTCTGAGTCCAAAAACATATAGTTTCATATGGTTACGATAATTAGTGAATGTGTGAGGTGCATCCAAAGATGCCGACCTTGAGCTATTTTGACCTTAACCTTGATTTTTCTGACCTTCATAACTCGTGAAGTAATGATCGTAGAAAGCTGAAACTTTCACAGCTGGCTTTCTTGCACAAACTTACCTTATACACCAAACATAAGCAAGATCTGAGATGGTCGGGTGTTAAGCACTGATTCACCTGTGCTGGAACCCCTCAGGCCCCGAATTTACTTCTTTCCACAATATGTGTATTGTCTTCTAATGCTGCCGTCATATTTGTTGATATCTCGATTAAGTTGTGGTCTGAGATAATGGTTGGGGTTATTTTTATATCAGTAATCAAGTTCGTGTTGTTCGTGAATACCAGATCCAGGCAGTTATTTTTTCTGGTATTTTCTGTTATCTCCTGTGTCAGCATAAACTCGTTTGTGAGAGCCATCAACATTTTTGCTTGTTCCTGATCTTCTCTTGTGCCCCCCTTGTCCTGGTGAATATATTATATATTCCTATTCACCTTTTTGTATTTTATAAATGGGAAGTTAAAGTCTCCGCAGATCATTATATTGGGGGATGGAGGGTTTATGGCCTTTATTAGCTTTCTAATGTTATCAATGGCCTCCGAGAATTTTTCGGTTGGGGTGCTTGGAGGTCTATAGATGACTATTACTATCAAGTTTAGTTTTTCTATTTTCACTGCTAGGAGTTCCACATAGCTGTTTGATTTACTTATTATCGTCTCTGTCATATGACCTTCCTGTACATATATAGCACAGCCACCTTACCGTCTCGTCGTTCTATCCGCTCTTAGTAAATTGAAGCCCTCTATATTTATCTCTATCAATACAATGTTCGCAGTTTTCACAATTTCCTTGGCAATCTTTAAGATAAGTTTCTGTGAGGCATGCGATGTCCGCCCTTGTTTCGTCCATAAATCCTTTCAGGTACGAAACCTTATTGAGTGATTGGTTTGGTCTTATTCCTTGAATATTAGCCAGGACAATTTTTATGTTCTCTGTTTTTCGTTGCCCCTTGTGCATTTCAAGTTCGTTTTCCTTCGATATCGCTTGATTCGTTGCTCTATGATCCTCCGAAAGAGATCCGTTTCCTACTACTTGTATTGGTAGCTTCTTGCCCGGTAGCGATTTGGCTCGGGGGTTTCCAGCTGTGTCAACTGCATGTGGATGACATTTAGCATTCGTAGGGTGTCGGAGATGTTGAAAAAATTTTCTTGTTCGCTTATTGTGTTCCTATTGTTATTTTTATTCCTATTGTCATTTAAACTTTTTCCTTTGTTCGTTGAGTCCGTCGGGAGATGTTGATAGTAGCATTTATTCCCGAATTTGCAGATTCCATATTTTGCGTAAGTTCTGCAAATGTCCGGGTGGTAGAATTTACATACGTCTCCAAATTTACAATGACCATTATTGTAGAAGAAATTGCATATTGGGGGATGTTCATATATATATATATATATATATATATATATATATATATATATATATATATATATATATATATATATATTATATATATATATATATATACACGTGATATATATATATAAGCACACCAGACAAAAAATTAGTCACCCCTCTCAGAATGTACCTAATAACGTGTGACGGCGCCTCTGGCCTTGATAACCGCACGAATCCGGCGAGGCAGAGACTCTACGAGGTTGTGCATGTACTGAACATCGATTTGCTGCCACTCGTTCATCAGCCGGTCCCGAAGTTCCGCCAGAGTCCGTGGGTGTCTATTCCTGCGCTTCACTTTCTGTTTCCAGCCTGAACACCACCACCTTCGACGCATTCAGGATTAAAGGCTTCATTGGACCTGCGATGTACTCGTCGCCTCCCATCATTGGAGAACAAACAAAAACGGGACTCATCGGACCAAATTACACGTTTCCAATCTGCCGCAGTCCGGTTTTTGTGCCTCTGAGCCCATTTATAACGTGCCAATTTGTGACTTGCTGTTAACAGCGGCCTCTTCCGTGGTACCCTGCTCCAGATGTCCATCGCATGCAGTTCTCGTCGTAATGTCCGTTCGGAAATTGGTCGCTGGAGAACCTCATTGGTTTCTTGGAGCAATTGTTCTCTGGTTTGAAAACGATTTGCAGTTACTAGACGAGAAACATGGCGGCGGCCCCTATTGTCGAGAATTGTTTTCCGGCCACAGTTACGCCGTCGATTGTCAGTTGATTGCGAACTACACCACTCTTTGTAAACTCGCTGGACAGTACGCGTTGACACACCAACAAATTGGGCTACTTCAGACATTTTGTGTCCGTGGGCTCTGCCAAACACGATGGCTCCTTTTTGCCACTGAGTAACGTCTGCCTCACGACCATTTTGCAGACTATATCCAACACACTTTGTTCTTCACCACCTCACGAAACAGATCTGATCCTGTGTGCTACGTCACCGCTACTTGTCACTTACCAATGCTACATCAGCGCCCTCTGTGTGACCTTGAACTTCCTACTATCGGTGCTATTAGGGGTGACTAATTTTTTGTTCGGTGTGCTTATTTATATATTTATATTTATATATATATATATTATTTATATATATATATATATATTTATATATATACAGGGTGTCCCAGAATTAACTATCTATTTCAATGAAATCGGACAAAATTTTTAAAAACACACTTTTATTTATGTTTATCATGTTTAATGTGTGTTAAAAATGTATAAATTTCTAAATTTTTTTCGTAATTTTATTTTCATAATTTTTTCATTATCTGGTCCAATGAAAGACCGTCTGAAGTCATAGAATGGCAGAGAGACTCTCCAAAAGTTAACGTGTGGCTTGGAATGACCAAATCCAAAATTTATGGCCCATTCTTCTTTGCGGAAGCAACTGTAACAGGTACCGTCTACCTTGATATGCTTCAGCAGTTTCTCGAACCACAGCTTCTTGATGATGGCATTCTTGATAATGTTGTGTTTCAACAAGATGGAGCACCATGTCATTATGCTCTAATTGTTCGAGAATACCTCAACAGACACCTTCCGAATCGGTGGATTGGACGTGGACGACCTCGACCTTGGCCTCCGCGTTCTCCGGATTTGACACCCCTGGATTTCTTTGCATGGGGTTTCATAAAACGAAGGTTTATCGCCAAAAGATCAATAGTTTAGCTGAACTTAAAGAACGCATCCAGTTGGCAGTGCGGGAGATAACATCCGAAATGCTTCAAAATGTGTTTCGCAGCGCTGAGGATAGATTTGAAATTTGCAGAGATACAGACGGTGCACATGTTGAAACTTCTCAAAGTTTTGACTTATGATTTATAAATCTATTTGTTTTTGTATCATAATTTAGTAAAAACACAAAATTATGTCAGTTTTTATTAAATTTGTCCGATTCATTGAAATAGATAGTTATTCTGGGACACCCTGTATATATAATATATACCGGGTGTCCGAGAATTATCTGTACAATTTTTGGCTGTTATTAAAAGTCAACCATGAAGTGTAGAATTCCAGTTTTGTCCCATTTTACAGAGAAACACTAAGTTTTTTCTGATAAGTTTTGACAAGTTTTTCTTTTTTGTACGCGGGTGACATTGATGATTTAAAAGCAAGAATCACAGCTGCTATTGAGCGAATTGATGTGGATATGTTGCAGCGTACATAGCAACATTTGGATTATCGATTGGATGTTTTGCGAATCACTGATGGTGCACATATCGAATGTTTGTAACAACGTTACTTTAATAAAAGAAACTTTTGAAAATACAGATTCTAAATAATCTTGTTTAAGAATTTTACGTGTGTTATCAAGAATTTTATTAAAAGATGAAATTGTACATATAATTTTCGGACACACTGGAATTTCTAAAAAACTTGTCAAAACTTGGGATCAGAAAAAACTTAATGAGATTCTCTGTAAAATGGGACAACACTGGAATTTCTACACTTCATGGTTGACTTTTAATAACAGCCAAAACTTGTACATATAATTCTCGGACACCCTGTGTATGTATTATATATATATATATATATATATATATATATATATATATATATACAGGGTGGGCCGTAAGTTTCCATACATAGGAAAAATAAACATTTTGTTATGGACAACCATTTTTATTTATATAATATGCTCTACATGGTTGCCATTGTTTTGAAAACACATTTCAATACGTGTTCCCCACTGTTGATGAACACGCATTAGCACAGTTGACGTTATGCTTGTAATGGCGTTGGTGATACGTTCCTTTAGATGATTTATGTCTCGTATCTTTTCCTGATACACCATGGCCTTCAAGTGCCCCCAAAGATAGAAATCAAGGGGGGTGAGATCTGGGAGGCCACTCCACAGGACCACGCCGACCAATCCAAGCATCCGGAAACTGCTGATCCAAATACCGACGCACTTGAAGACCATAATGAGGTGGAGCTCCATCTTGCTGAAGTAAACTGGGAAGTTACCTTCCTCGTTTAGCAGGGATGGGAAAATCTCTTCTTGCAACATGTTAAGATACCTTTCGGCATTAAGATTTCCACTGACAAAAATTGGTCCAATAATTCTGTCACCCCATATCCCGGCCCACACCATCACTTTACCGGCACCTTGCATCTTCGTCGGACTCAGCCAGTTAGGGTTAGCATTACTCCAATAACGTATGTTTTGCCGATTAACCTCTCCATTGACGTAAAAATTTGCTTCATCAGTAAACAAGATCTTACGTCAAACGCATATTCTTAGGGTATCTGAAACATAAAAACAAACGTTTAATTTTTCCTATGTATGGAAACTTACGGCCCACCCTGTATATATATATATATATATATATTATATATATATATATATATATATATTAAGTTCGGGAAGAACCGATTCGCCTCTATTTAAAAGGGCATATCTCGACGGAAAAACAAAGAAAAAGTGAGAGGAAAGACAGAGGAAAGAGAAAGGGTGGAGGGGACAGTCGAAGTGGAAAAAGACCAAAGGATGACAAGGACTGCAGGGTCGAGCCCCATCCTCCTTGGGTGCTAGGGCCGGGAGGGCGCACGTGAAACCTCCAGGAACAAGCACGTACAAACGAGCACAAAGAGCACGAGCTTAGAACCCCCTTGCGGGGTGTGTGTGTAACTGGGCTGGTGGATCGTATAGGGAGAGCTTTCGAAAAAGTAGATCCCATCTCAGTAAAGTCTAGCCACCTCTGACGTAAAACAATGACAAATATTTCAGTTTAAATATGCTTAATAGTAAAAGTTGTTGCATCATATATAATTCCGCAAATATGAAGAGAGAGTATATGCCGAGACAATTATTATTAAGTTATTATATACTCGTGCAACTGCTATATAGTGAATCTTAAACGACTAACCACTGACTGCAGTACAGAACTGAACCGGGACGATGTTTGTTCAATGAACAGACAAGAGATGGTACATGCCGTATACAAATTTCACCTTAACGTTAGCTTACCAGAAGAATCAGAATCTGCGTCAGGTTTTTCATTCGACTCTCTTCCAGAGGAGAATCTATCCCCAAATGAAAAGAGGCTTTTAGGAGTACTTGTCGCAGAGGCACTACCGAAGACTGAAAGGAGAATAGTAATAGTTTTATTTCTTCCCAGGAATCACTATACATTCTTAAGAACACACCGCTTTAAAACGGTTTCAAAATTTCAGAATGCGTACAAACTTTGAATTCAAAAAAAAAAAATAAATCAATCTTACCCCCAAAGTTTTGAGTTTTAGCCGTCTCTTCCCCAAAGACGGAGTGGGAACCAGAAACGGTGGTTGTCGTGGTGGTGGAAGAGCTAACCGCGGAAGGCTTCGCAGGTGCACTGTCAAGAACTAATCTTCCCAGTTTTGCCTAAGGAAAAATGACAAATGGTAATAAAATGCTAACGCTGTACAATACTCAATAATAGTGAATCCATGGACAAGCAAGCAATACTGCTGAAGAGAAGGGGAAGCAACAACTGATGTCATTTACGTGAATCTGCTGTTGATTAAGACAATGATTATACGTCGAAGGTTACGATGATTAATTTCCATTAGGGCAATTACGAAGTCATCTCGATAGAAGATATTTCAGAGAACGAAAGACCTACCTGAGCATCTTGAAGGGCCGCATAGAATGAATTGGCTATATCGGGTGTCTTGAACCTGATTGCGAAAGTCTCCTTCGAAGGCTCAAGATCGGAAAAGTCAGTGGTGACCCAACACAGAGACTTCTCATCCTTCTTGCAGAATTTTAGTTCAGGGGTCACGAAATGATTCAGACAGATTTTGTGCACTTGTTCGCGACGCATCAGTAGCCGAATTTTTCATTCTAGTTGAGGAACAAATGTTTTCTAATCAAATCTTTGACCGTATTTTGAGCAGCTACTTCACTCATCATTAACATACTGCCATTTCATTATTTCCGTCTTACCAATCATGTCGATTGACATACGCTTTTAAATTCTTTGGTCTAGGTCAGTGGTTCTTAACCTTTTTACTACCATGCCCCCTCTAGGAATTGGTCCTTCCCTCCACGCCCCCCTTCAATCAAAATAACATTCTCAATAACTTCTCAATATTAGCCCATGCTCTCGTTAAGAGAATAACAAATACAATTAGAGAAATTCCTGTTTCTAGGGGGGCGCGCCCCCCCGGTTAAGAACCACTGGTCTAGGTGCTGTTAATTTCTGTAATGGGTTATCCTATAGCACTGAATTACATTTATAATTTCTATCATAATAGTTTCTACTCCATTTCCATCCTGAATTGTCAGATTCCAATTTAAAATAAACTAGAAAACTATCAAAACACTAAGAAATCATTACTTAAATAATCTAAGGCTCGCATCACTGTTGACAGAACCATTGAAGGCAGATGGACCAAAATATTAAGTTTCCTTACTCTCGCAATACTGGGGAGAGTAATAATTTTTTTTTTTTTTTTTTAAGTTCGGGAAGAACCGATTCGCCTCTATTTAAAAGGGCATATCTCGGCGGAAAAACAAAGAAAAAGTGAGAGGAAAGACAGAGGAAAGAGAAAGGGTGGAGGGGACAGTCGAAGTGGAAAAAGACCAAAGGATGACAAGGACTGCAGGGTCGAGCCCCATCATCCTTGGGTGATAGGGCCGGGAGGGCGCACGTGAAACCTCCAGGAACAAGCACGTACAAACGAGCACAAAGAGCACTCAAGAGCACGAACTTAGAACCCCCTTGCGGGAAGAGTAATAATGCATACAGTTTAATTTTGTATATACGATTCGATGTAATTTCCTTTAAATGAATGTAATTATCGCGCACTAACATAAATTAAGAGATTTTGAGTCTCTTTACATTTATTCTTTTAAATAATAATAATAATTGTATCTAAAAGAAATTGTTCACAATTGGAATTAATTAATTAACTACATTCCATATTGTGCAATTTATGATTTAGAACGCCTCAGCGAATCTTTAAAATTACACATTTTTCTACGATGTTTAATGGGGGGGGGGGGGGGGGGGGTAAAAATACATACATTGTGACCTACGTCCCACTTTACTTCATTGGCAGATGACTCAATTAAATGAAGATTTAGTAAACTATACTTTCTAAAATTTAAGGTTCATAACAATAGGGTAATATTTCGGGATGCTTAACCTCCTTTATAATGGCCAGTCAGGTGAAGGAGGGGCCTACAACTTCATGTGGGATCGGAGCCATCTACAGGTCGCTAAATCATTTGGACGCGGAGGGTTCCCATCCAATTACTGAACAGATCCAACGTTGCTTAACCCCGTTGATCTAATACGTTAAGTTTCGAAAGAGCAATTACGAGCGAATGGAAGGACATTGCAGACAACAATCGGCCGGGAAAGTACTACGGCGTAGACGTTAGGCAGGAGAGAGGGTGCTGGAACTCGCGTTTCTCCCGTTATTGTCCTCCTTAGTTCGTCTTTTTTACACGCTTCATCTACCCTGAGAGCAGTCCAACATGCTCTCAAACACACAACATGCTGCTCATCACACACACATCCACCTTACACACCATACAATCTATAAGAAAAAAAGGTGTGTGTAGGGGGGGAGGGGGCATCGTTTTAGTTCTTGATTTTGCGTCGTCGTCTTCTATGGGAATGAACGTTTCAGTGGGCGTTCGCCCTTGGCCCCTTCTCTCCTAAAAAAAATCCTCTTGATGTACTTCAGGTCCTTTGCAAACTGTTTTGAATCCAGTACAATAACTTTGAAGTTGTTATACATATATTACCTAAAAATCCATTTTCAATTTTCTCTCTCTCACACACACACCACACACACACACACACACACACACACACACACACACACACACACACACACACACACACACACACTTGCTTGCTTGCTTTTTTATGGAAAGAAAGGTTCCAAAACTCTGCTATAAATTCCCTACCTCTGCCATTTGTTACCCCATACCACTTGTGACCATCTACATCCCAAAACAAAGCGAAGCGTCCTTCCTATTCCTAAAATTGTCATGTAACAAAAGAAAAAATGAAAATGAAAATAAAAAACAATTTTCTTTCGCATGTTGAAAATAAATGGTATACGGAATGCCGTTCCGGCGCCTTTCGCCAGAAAAAGAAATATATAGTATATTTATATTAGGGGTGCACCGGATAGCAGATTTTACTATCCGGTCTGATACCGGATAATTAAAAGACGCTTACATCCCCCAACACTGAATATTCAATACTCAAGGCAACATTTCTTCAAGCTTCTACGAAAGTACCAGTATCGCGAGTTAGTCCGTTTTTATGAGTGGAAATGGGTTATTTGTTTTGTTCCAATACTCTTTCTATACTACTGTATTTCGCGGGTACCCAATAATGCTACGGGAAGGGTGATACGAGTTAAGGACAACAACATTTTTCCCGTCCGGTGTTGCCACATCTCGGAAAATTCTGAATTTTAATTAACAAACTTTGATGAAAAACAGAATTTAAGATATTTTCACAAAAAACTTTCGACAATTAAGAAAATCTATAAACAATATATTAACAATAAAAAAAAAATAAAGAAATTTTGTCCGCTTCAAAAGTGTCCCCTGTCGCAGTTTGACTCGTACACTACACGTCTAATATGGTAGCTGCTAGTTCCAGTTGGGTAGCAGTATTATTTGGCAGTTGCGTCTGATACGAGTCGGTGTTATTGTAGGCTCTCCCCTTCTCTCACCGACACCAGGTAAACATTTATATTATAGTGAAGACGTATTTGTGTAAATTTAGCAGTTTATCGAGTTTAGAAAAACCTTTAAAATGATCATGGTCCGAAGTTTAAATATAGATTTAAGGACTAGCATGTTCTCACCAACTTTGTATGTCAACTTAAAAAAAAAATGGAGCAGTTTCATGTAAAATTGATTCCATTCATTTAGTTAATATACGGCTGTCCGGCCGGACCCCTTATCCGGTGCACCCCTAATTTATATTTATATATAACCACGCATTTTCACATACGCGAAATTTATTCCTCGCCAACATTTGAACCCATGCCCCCTGACTCTGAGACGTCACTGACTGCGTCTCCGAGTCAGAGGGCTCCGGTTCAAATCCTGGTGAGGAATAAGTTTTGAAAATAAAGAAAAGGTAACAACATCCAAGAAGCTCAATTCCCCACTACGTGGGGGTGAGCGTGCCGCAATGGTCACCTGAGCCCGAGCGAAAACAGGGTAAGTGGCCAACTCAATTCCACTCGATGTCAGCAGCTGGGAGCGAACTAAGGAGCCTCACCACCCACAGCCTGATATCATAACCACTCATAAACGAGGGTTGCCAAAACCAGGATTTTATTGGACCCCCCCCCCCCAACCTGGGTTTGTCGTATTTTTCATATTTTCAATGGCCAAAATAGTATACGAATAGAGCTAAATAACAGAGCTTATTACAAAAATAACTATTTACCACAAGTTGTATTTTCATTGGGCAGTTAGGTATGTCTTTTGCTTGAAAATAAAATGCTCAAATAATTATAATTAATGTTTGTAATATCTCAATCACGTTGTGAATGTGGAATCTTTTATTGATCCCTATTTCAGTTTATTTCAGTAATGAATACTGTGCAACAATTAATCTATTACATTATTTTATTAGTGACTGATTTATTTTGGAAAAAAAAAAAGTTGCGTGGGTTTTTCTGCAAAAAAACCACTGGGGACAACTGGGTCGGGTTCAATGAGGCCAACCCTGTCATAAACTTTGCCAGTACGATATAAAATTTAACCGTTTAACGTATAACGTAACAATGACTGCGAAGGGTCTCAGTAAGCGAGTATACACGCTTCACAAATTATAATTGTAGCATATTCACCTGATTATGTTCGAGTATTTTAACATCTCCCAGACCACGTTCTTTGAATTCACCATCCTTCAACCGGAACAATTTCGCTCGGTGGCAAAACAATACCTCCTCATCTTCCTCTCCTGTCACAATTTCCACCTTCTCTGGGAGTGGCACCACGGGCTACAGTGGTAGAAAAAGTTTAATTAATGTTTGGAAATCAATAAAGGAGAATAACACGTTTTGATCTATTCCTGGTCTAATACGAGTGGATTTCTAGATGAGTTACAAAATGCTTATTTACCCATTGCAAGTTAAAAACTTTCTTCTTACACTCGTAAATAAAAATAATGTGTGCCACTTCGATTACATCTTTCAGCTTTAGTAGTTTTAACTCTTTAAATAATGCACTTGAATCATCATTCAATTTCCCCATACAAGGGTGGAGTACGTTATATAAAGAAATGCGAGAGTATGACGCAGTTAATAGAACTCGTTTGGGGAATTACGAGTACATGTTTAAGTTCAAACATTATAGCAACGCTCCTTGAAGTCTTTTTTGAGATATAATTTACATAATCATTCCACTTCAAATTGTTATCTAGCATTAAAAGAAATTTTGTTAAAATACATTCCTTCACAGCTATTTCATCAACATTTAGTTCATGAAGATACACATTTCGTTTATTAGTGAAAATCATGAAATTTATTTTACTGGTATTTAGGAAGAGTTTGTTGGAGGTCAACCATTTCATTACAGTATAATATAATCATGGGCGTCGATTGCGGGGGTGACGCATGGGACATGTCCCCCCCCCCACACACACATTTTACAAAGGGGGGGACAACCTACCAGTTGTCCCCCCCTTTCGTGGATGAATTGCTATAAATGCTACCTATTAATGGCACCTAATAAGACGTTATACGTCATATTATATGCATATGCAAATGTAATAGCAATATTATAAATTATTGTCATGAACACCAGTGTATATTTATCATGGAATTAAGCAGTCGGTTATTTGTTTTATATTTCACGAACATATTTTGTCATCAGTTTATGTACATTGACCTCTGTTGTCTACAGGTAGTAAGGGATTTATTTCGGTTAAACATGCGCGTGATATGTTACATGAAAAGTTAAATATTATAAATAGTTTGTATTGCGTTTCTTATTTCTGCAAAAAAAAATGTTTAAAGACAAAATGATAAAATACAATCGAGATTTTTTCAACATGCTGAGAAAAATACAAAAAACGGGTAAATGGTAAATTACGACATTGATAAATTACACGCAACAGCTACTCAAGAGTAATGTTTGATTCGCTGTTTTAAGGCGAAGTGTTAAGGCGACTGTTTATGGTTGTTCAAGCGTTTTTCCATGTCTCCTTTATTTTGGAAAATTGATCGTTATAATAGTTATAGTTCGCAATTTTTATTATTTTAGTTAGTCTTTCTATATTGAGCGTACTGTAGTTTAGAAATTTTGCTTTGTAATTGCAATTTGAATTATTTGTCTCTGTTCTTTATTGAAGTGATAATTCCTGGAGTGATGCATGGTATAGATAGTATAAATAGTTAAGTATACCTTACAACCTTACAAAGGTTCCACGTGATGATTTCTCATTTCGCGAAGGTCAAGCGTGTCGCCCCTCCTCTCGAGTTGGCCTGGTGAAGTAGTGAGTTGGATTCTTGCGCTCTCCACCTCACATAGCCAGGTACGCCCGGCTCATCGGGGATTGTTCTGAGCCAGGCGTCAAGTCTTCTTTTGAAGATTTCCACTGCAACTCCCTTCGTGTTTCTTAGGTCTTTGGGCAGCTGATTAAATAGTTTTGGTCCTCTCACTACAAAACTATTTTCTTTCAGGGTTAAGGGTGTTCCCTGTCTCGCCTTCAATTTGGGAATACGACACAGTCTACCGTTTCTACCTTCCACCGTTGTTTGGGGAGTTATGGGATTCAGAGTAAGATTAGGGACTAGTTTCTCCATTATTTTCCAAGTGTAAATAATGGTGTATCTCTCTCTTCTCCTTTCCAGTGAATATAGGTTTAGTTCTCGTAACCTTTCCCAGTAATTTAGTTTTTGCACCCATTGATCTTGGCTGTGAAACTTCTTTGAATCCCTCCAGCTGTCTAATGTCTTTTTTATATGGGGATGTTAGGACCGAGCAGTATTCCACCCAAAACGGATGGAAGCCAAACCAAAGCTTACCTATATATCCGGGCAGACAACGCTCGTACAAAATTTCATACACTCGTAAAATTGAGGAAAAGCCAGCGAGACCATAAATTTACGAGAAAACAAAATAAAGCCATCAAATTTTTTTAACTTTACATTCAAAACCAGTTGGTTAAAAGTTTTAAAGCTCCATTCAGAATTAAGTCACTCGTGAGTTTAAAGTAAATGTTAAGGTCATACAGCTTAAAAATGTCAAAAATAGCTCGTATGAAATTATAACGCGGACGTGGCCCAACTAGATGGGAACAGATATTGGCTAAGCTACATAACAGTTAAAAATAGAACATTTGGCTGGCTAGTATCAAGATAATTTACCTTATTTACGCGTACTGTGAGGGCAAGCAGGCCAATGTGGAGGACACATTTCAGGTTTGGAATGGATAAATACTATTCTCCATTCCGTAACAGACTGAATGTTTTAACATTTTTTAAGTGAAATAAAAATTATTCATATTAAGAACTAAAGCGTAAAATCTAGTCTAAAACAGCGTTTCTCAAACCTTTTAGACGCGTCTCATTTGCAAATTATAAACAATGATCGGGCTTCACATACGTGCTGCACCTTTATAAAAAGTTTTTACCTTATAGTGCGCAAAACGGTGACTATCAATTTTTAAAAATGTACATTTTTTAATGAATTCTTAATATAAATTAATGCCTTAATAGCAAAGAAACTATAGTTTTCGTCGGTCTCTTAGCTTCTAGCCAATGAATGTATTTATGGGAGGTACTCAAGGAGTCAAGACAATAACTGAACCCTTAGAATGCATTGATGGATAAAGCATAAATACGTAGAAGGTATCCTTGCGAAAGAAAAATCTCTCCAAGTGTGTAAGACAGAACATACATTTTAAAAAACGAGTGTTTATCCGATTATACCACGCCTCAAACGACTCTCTCGCGCGCCTTAGTTTGAGAAATGCTCGTCTTAGACATGTACAGGACGCGTAATGAGGTTAGAGATATGAGCTTTTAAATATTACCTCAAAATAAACACCATCCTCTTCTTCCTCCTCTTCCACCCCATTTTCACTCTCGCAAGTACTGGTGTCCCTCGACCTTGGGGACTTGACCCCACTGAATGTGAACTCGTATTTACCAGGACTGCCAAAAGTAAATCCGTTTGATTTGGTGGTAGTAGGGATAGTTTTGACTTGGGTCACATCACTATTAGCAGCAGTAGTAATGGTAGTAGTAGGTTCCAAAGAACTTGTAGAACTAGTAGTTTTTTCAGCTGGCTTCCACGTGAAGTTGAATGGCTGTGTGGAGGAGGTAGCTGTAGTAGTAGTGAGAGAGGGCTTAAGCGGCGTGGAGCTGCTACTGCTAAAGCCAAAGGAAAACGTTGAACTAGTACTTGATGATGTGGCTGAAGATGTACTAGATGGAGTTATACCAAATGTAAAAGTACCACTAGTACCATTCTTGTTCTGCGTAGATTTAAAAGAGAAAGGAGTACTAAATATGGATGACCCCTTAGAAGCGTTTGGTTTTGCTTCTCCTCCGTCTTTAGGAGAGATGCAGGCCACGCACGAGTTGTTGTCGGGACCATTCATGACCAAACATACCGAACATTCCCAAGATCCTGCGGAGGGTTTAAACATCTCAGAAAGAGGTTTTCTCTCTTTTTCTTCAGCCGTTGTGGTTCCTGTGGTAGTAGTAGTTCCTGTGATCGAGATGGGGTCGTCTTTTTCCGGTTTAACTGGCTCAGAAACTAAAAACTTTAGAGCGTCTTCAAACACACACTGGAAATTACTTGCCTGAAATAAATAAATACACAATTTAATAACAATTACAATATTACAAAATAAACAAATTGGATCTTCATATATACCGGGTTGCCCAGAAAAAGTAAACTATTGCTTTTATCAACTATTATATTTACTATTGTCAAGATTTGCTTGAATTTATAACGATTTAAATAAATAATTTGCTTTTATATCTACAGATCTACAGAAGCTAAGGCTAACAAAGACCCTAAGATCCACTCTAAGGTTAGCCCGAGAGAAAGGAAAGAGTAGGGGGTTAAGAGAAGAGAATAAGGGGTTAAGTAAGGAGCAACACCTAT
The DNA here is from genome assembly GCA_023014485.1 of Bathynomus jamesi. NCBI lineage: Eukaryota > Metazoa > Arthropoda > Malacostraca > Isopoda > Cirolanidae > Bathynomus > Bathynomus jamesi. Next base: position 64,400 of record JAJOZX010013254.1, on the reverse strand, counting down.
CATTCGTGGGTTAACTTTCATTCAGAAAAAGAGAAAAAAGACTCACCATCATCCGCCGGCCACTGCCGACAAGTCAGAAAAATAGTCGGAGAGAATAGGAGAGGGGTGAAAGATAAAAAAGTAAAATAAGAACGCTTACAAACCATGCAAACAGTCTTAACTCTCAGTCATACCATGCAAACTACAAACATGCAAGAAAAGTGTGTTACAGACGAAAAAAAAAAAAAAGGGATAAAAACAAAAAGTGGGTTAGTTTACGCTACGAGCTACACCTACGTTCGTTATTTTTTTTTTTTTTTTTTTTTAATAATTTTATTGCTGGCATCACACGCTGGCATGTCACAAGCTGGCATTCATCGTCAACAGACTCATCCTCGAGCACCACCACCAGAGCTCCTGTGCTAACTTTGTTTTTTATATTAAACAACGTTAATACTTTTAAAATGTCTGTCAAGACGGTTCTTAAACATATTAACGCTGGTAGAATGAACGACTGACGCGGGAAGATTATTCCATTCGTCAATTACTTTAAACGTAAAGAAGTTTTTAGCGATATTAGTAATAAAACGTCTGCCACGCAACTTAAATCCGTTATTGCGAGTATTACTATTATCGAAAGTGAACATTTGTCAAAATTTACGTTATCGATGTTATTAACGATTTTGAAAACTTCAATAAGCTCCCCCCTTAATCTCTAGTTCGAGTGAATACAGTCTAACTCTTAATCCTATCTTCATAAGGCTTATTGCGCAATGACGGAATAAGTTTCGTGGCACGACGCTGAACCCTTTCTAACCTATCAATATCCTCACGCAAGTACGGGCACCAAAACTGAACGGCATATTCTAAATGAGGCCTGACTAGGACTTGTAAAGGGCAATATAATATCCTTCGATTTAAATTCGAAATTACGCGCTATGAAGCCTAACATCCTATTAGCTTTTGCGCAAGACTCCAGGCACTGGTTCCTAACCTTTAAATCCTTAGATACGCGTACGCCTAAATCTACTTCCTCGTCAACGCGCTAACTCCCTATCATCCATCGTGTACGTAATTATTGTTGCGAGAACCTATATGCAAAACTTTACATTTGCTACGTTAAATTGCATCTGCCACTTATCTGTCCACTCCATAATCCTATTACATCGTCTTGGATCCTATTTCTATCGTCCTCGTTAACAACCTTACCGCCTATTTTAGTATCGTCCGCGAATTTTGACACGTTACTAGTCAATCCTACATCTATGTCGTTAATGTAAATTACGAATAGCAATGGGCCTAACACTGAACCTGTGGGACACCACTACCTACATCTAACCACCCGATTCACTACCATTAACTACGACCCTCTGTCTCCTAGCACGAAGCCATTCTTCTAACCAGTTAGCTACCTGACCGCGTATACCGTGCGCTTTAGCCTTCGCAATTAGTCTCCTATGCGGAACTGTATCGAACGCCTTTTTAAAATCTAAATAAATAACGTCAGCTGCTCTATGCCTATCTATTCGCGCACTATTTCGTTATAAAATTCTAACATTAGTTAAACAAGACTATGGCGTCGAAACCCATGCTGACTACTATTAATCAAATCTCTACTTTCTAAGTGATCGATAATACGATCCCTAACTACGGATTCCAAAAGTTTACCGACAATTGACGTTAAGCTAATGGGCCTATAATTGCTAGCTACTGCGCGGTCGCCTTTTTTAAAAATAGGCGTGACGTTAGCTAATTTGAAGTCTTCAGGAATAATCCCCGTTTCGAGTGACTGATTAAAAATCTTCGTTAAGGGGCCTACGATAACTTCTTTCAAATGTCTGGGATAAAAGCGTCAGGGCCTGGAGCCTTGCTAACTTTTAGCCTATCGATATAATGTGCAATCTCAGCCTCGTAAACAGTTATTTCATCCAAAATAGTCTCGCTACTAAATGGAACGATATCGTCCACATCGGGGACATTATTTACGTCTTCTACGGTAAAAACTGTCGCAAAAAGTTATTGAAAATACCCGCCATCGCCTGAGCGTCAGAAGCCAAAGCGCCATTAACATCCACTAGAGGGCCTATGTTATCTTTTACCGGCTTACGATTATTTACGTATTCAAAAAACTTTTTTGGATTATGTTTACTATCCGCAGCTATAAGTATCTCTAAATTACGCTTGGCATTCCTAACTGATCTTTTAACCTGACGTCTAAGCTCGATATATCTATTAAAGTTAGCTGCCGTGCCATTGCGCTTACTAAGTCTATACGCTCTATTACGCTCGTTATAAACTCTCCTATTTCCCTAGTTCCACCACTTCGGCCTACCACGATTTCTAGCGCGCTTGGGCCTACGAGGAATAAACTCCCTTTCAATATTCCTAAAACTTTCTTTAAACGCCACCCAACGCAAATTTGTGTCATTACCCATAAATAAGTTATCCCAGTCCACTACTCTCATCCTATCAGCAAAACTATCAAAATTAGCCCTACGAAAATCAGGGACTTCTATTACGTTACTATCCTAGTTTTTCTATCAATAACTTAAACCTAAGAATTTGATGATCACTACATCCTAAACTCTCGCCTACTTCTAAACCTTCGACTATATTCTCGCCGTTCGTCATCACCAAATCTAAAATATTGTCACCGCGCGTTGGTTCGGTAACTATCTGTCGTAAAAAGTTATCGTCCATAAACTCAACCAATCTCAAACCCTCCTCATTACCAGTAAAATTCTCGTAATTAACATTAGGGCAGTTAAAGTCTCCGACAATTATACTATTCCGATTGTCAATAAAATTACCAAGTGAGTAAAATCTGTATCTGTATCGAGGGGTTGAACGGGAGGTCTATAAAACAACAAAATTAAAACTAATACTACGCGCCCTAACTTCAACACATATCGCATTAAGTGCTGCCGGAAAATCTAACTTAACCTCGATACCCTAAGGGAATTACGAATGTACAGCAAAACGCCTCCCGCCAAACCTATGTAACCTATCATTAGTAAGAGTTTAAAACCCGGTATATCAAGTTCCCCAACAAGTCCCGAGTCACGGTATTCAACCAAGTTTCAGTGATAGCAACTATATCATAGTTGCCGGAATAAATTATCGCCTTAAATTCATTTAATTTATTTCTAATACTACGCGCATTACAATAAAAGACGTTTAAGTTATTTTTTACCACAGGGCCCGCGTTTTAAACTATTTATCACGTCGGGCCCGCGTTTCCCGGACCACAACGTTTAAAGAAGGCTTCGACCTATACAGCTTTCGCACGTTTTCGTCTATTAACCTACCTACCTACCTAGCCTAGCATTACCTATTTCATTAAAATGCACCCCCATCTTTTATAAAAAGGCTAGGATCACTGAATTCGGACCACAGCTTTACGAAGGGTACATTTTCCTCAGCACAAATCTCTTCTAATTTGTTATTCAAAAATATTGTTTTTGACGTAATTCTAAGACCCAACCCGTGCCTAGGGGTAATACCTAGAACTAAAGACCTATCTGACCTCGCCTTCAGGGACCTAATTAACCCCCTATATCTCTCCAAAAGGTCAGGCACTCTCGTATCGGGCCTATACGAGTCGTTGCCTCCTACCATTTACCAACATTGAGTGACGGGAGGCAACGTCAACCCTATCCACTTCGTCTCTAACTCTGTCAACCCTGGCCCTCATTCACGTCCCTTTCCAAATGGGCGAAAGGGTTCGAAACCTCGATAGGGGGGGGATTCCTATCACCTAACGTACGCGGCCTAGCTCCACCCTTAACCTCTCTAAATCCCTCGCTATCTACTACTCTCGGACTAACCTTAACTCTTCCTCAACTCTATCTAACCTTCCCGACAAGCTACCTAAACTAGAAACTAGGTTACGCACCTCACCCTTCAAATTACTAACGTCTTCAACGTTAGTATTGGTTCGGCTTCGTCAACCGTAGCCCTACCCCTGCCCTCATCAAGCGTTGCAAGTCTTTCCGACCTCTCACTACACTGCGTTTTATGTCAACTAATTCCTCCATGAACTCGCAAAAAACAAACTGATCTATCGGTAATCGCCATTGGACCGCCGTTATAATCTTAAATTCCGAATACCACCGGTTTACCCTACACCTAACACACGACGCTTTCTGCGACGGCATCGCGCAGTTAAAAATTAGTTTAAGGTAAATATGGATATTACGGCCTCCACCAAGTTGACAATACTGGCTATTATCAAACGTTTCAGCATAATTTTAGGAGTCTAATGGTATATGTTATTATTTGTGCAATTGCGTATTTATAATGTTATAGGCTTTTAAAGAAATTATTTTCGTAACTCCATTTTTGAATGACATCATCATAAGTATATCTATTTGGGTGGAAAAAAAAAAAATGAGGTATAGTATTTTCTGTTTTCTTCATTAGTTGATTTCCCAATATGGCGTGTGAAGGATGTGAGATGTATTTCAAAGATGTTATTATGGAAATTAACAATAGTGATAATCCTGCTATAGAAATTTTTGTTAAACATGGTGTGTTACAGTCGTATTTTAAATGCAGAGTGTGTGGATCTAAGTGTTCCTACGATGAATCAAGGTGGAGATAGGTTAGATAGGTTAGGTTAGGTAGGTTAGGTAGGTTAGGTTAGGTTAGGTAGGTTAGGTTAGGTTGGTTAGGTTAGGTTGGTTAGGTTAGGTTGGTTAGGTTAGGTAGGTTAGGTTAGGTAGGTTAGGTTAGGTAGGTTAGGTTAGGTAGGTTAGGTTAGGTAGGTTAGGTTAGGTAGGTTAGGTTAGGTAGGTTAGGTTAGGTAGGTTAGGTTAGGTAGGTTAGGTTAGGTAGGTTAGGTTAGGTAGGTTAGGTTAGGTAGGTTAGGTTAGGTAGGTTAGGTTCTCTAGCAATTTGGACACTGGAATGCATTTTTCTAGTAGTATTTGATGTGCAATGTTAAAATCTGGCCTTCATTTTATGGGGAAATGAACCAAAATATGTTAAAACTTTGAAGGCTCATAACTTTTGATTGGTTCATTTCCACATAAAATGAAGGCCAGATTTGAACAAAGCACATCATACACTACTAGGAAAATGTATTTTGGCATCAAAATTTGGTGGAGGCCGTAATATCCATATTTACCTTAGTTTAAACCGTCACAGGTATAAATTAAATTAAGCCGGCACGCTATGAAAACTTCTAAATCGCTAAAAACCACTAATATTCAATTACTTAACTATAACAACGTAAATTTAAACGCAAGTATATAAAATTCAAAACTATCCAAAAGCAAAATTCTCAGCAATATACAAAAGTAGATGCAATATCAGAGAGCTCAGGAAATGCGTCCATTCAGTACAGAGTCTGGCTGACGAATGAGTACAGACTACAGAGTCTGGCTGACGAATGAGTACAGACTACAGAGTCTGGCTGACGAATGAGTACAGACTACAGAGTCTGGCTGACGAATGAGTACAGACTACAGAGTCTGGCTGACGAATGAGTACAGACTACAGAGTCTGGCTGACGAATGAGTACAGAGCTTTCTTTTTTTTTACTTTTTCTGAGCAACCCCCTGTGTGTGTGTGTGTGTGTGTGTGTGTGTGTGTGTGTGTGTGTGTGCGTGTGTGTGTAACCAGTCATTTCACGTAATGCCTAAAAGCTTCAGGCATTTAGGGTAATTCGATTAAGCGATTAACGACTTCGTGAAGGTTAGGTTAGCTTAGGGTGGTTTGATTTGGTTAGGGTGGTTAGCGTTAGTAATGCGTATTACCTATGTTTAAGGATCACCGTATGACGCGAAATGCCTGAAGTTTTTAGGTATGATGTAAAATGACTGGTTTTACACTGACATATATAATTATATACATATATATAATGAAAATAACCACAAATGAATAAGAAAACACAGAATGGTGCTCAAGCGCCGTTGTCTAATGACATTCTCAGGAACACTGAAATTAATAGCAAGTTCGAGACTATATATATGTCACAAAGAAAAAATTAAAAATGAAAGGATAATATGATTGGTACACAAAATTTTTTAGGAGGAACACAAATTTATATGGAAAAGCTACCAGAGTTTTAGCACTTTGCCCTTCTTACCTAAATTCGTTCTGAACGAATTCAAAACAACAGGATCAAGCGAGAAAAGGCCCTGGCTAATGTTGAATTTTTTGCAAGTTGAATAATGGCAGACTCAAAAATATTTCTATTAACAATGTTGCCTGAATGAAACAAAACTGAAGCATTATTCCAATCAATACAATGTGATAACTGAAAAATGGACAAAAAGGGCACTGAACGACTGTCCCGATCTAAGAGAATATTGATGCTATTTTACACGCGTGTTCAAGTCCTTTCCCGTCTGTCCAATGTAAAAGGAATCACATTGTTTACAACCAATTTTGTAGATAATGGCCGAATTATTGGTAGGACTATTCTTTACTATGATATTTTTCACAACATTGTCATATGAAAATACTACATTAATGTTCAAAAGTTTTAGTACATTAGCAATGCCTAAAAAGCCTGGGAAAAATGGAAGTACTAAAATATTCTTCGACAAAGTACGAGGGTTATTATTCACACGATAGAAAGTTCGTTTTGCCTTGTTAAGACAAGATTAAAAAAAAAGGAAGTGGGTAACACAAATCACTTTCAATACTGTTGATTTTTTCTAATTCGGCATCATCCATGTATTCCGGACTGGCGATTCAAAGAGCGCGGAGAAATATTGAAGAAAATATGGCTTTCTTGATAGGTGTGTCGTTAGGGTGTACCACTGTACCATTTTTGGGTCATTTTCAAAAAGTCAAGGTCCAGGAGTCTAATGTTGTGCCAAATGATGTCCTAAACACGAATTTAACAAGCATTTTCTAATCCAACAAATTTTGAATCCCCCCCACCCCCCTTGAAATTTTGCCCATCCCATTTTCCTAAAAAGCCCATATATCTAAAACACTATCAACTTTATCGAAAAATGTTATAGAATAAAAATGATTTAGAATCAAACGTTCTATTAGAAAAGTTCATTAAGATAGAAATTTACGTAATTTGGAAATTTTCATTTTTTTTGTCCAAGAGCACCTTATTGTATTAATATAAAATAAGGTGCTTAAGTTACATTATTTATGAGTATATTGTGAGTATAATCCAAATTTAAAAATCCTTTTTTACATTGAATTTTAATAAACAAGCATTGTTTTTACTCTTATTGTTTCTTTTCAGACTGCTTTATTTGAAAAATAAATAAAAAATGAATCAAACAGCTACAAAACAGCATGACTTTATTCTTGGTCGCTTGCAGGCTGATATTATGAGTTCATCTAAAATTGTTTTACCATCCAATAAAGATGTTCTAAGCCATTTTATTTATTTACGGAGAATGCAGTATAAGGGTCCAAAAGTTACAAAAGATTCTACTGTTAATGAAGTTCTACAGAAGCTACTAATAATATGGCAAAAAGCATGCATTCCTACTATAGATATTAGTAAAAACCCTAAAGGCAGGAAGATGCTGTTAAATCTAGAAGAAATGCATAATAATTTAATCAAGCACAAAAAAAGAGCAAGCTTTGAAAATGAACTCTCTAATTTCATGAAAATTATGGATTCCCTTTTTGACATCTCTTCTCAAAATGCCGTTGAATTAATCCAAAAAGACCGCATGAGAACTGAGCCTCAGAAAGCATATGATATTTCATTCTTAGAAGATCAAAGAACAAAACGAGAAACATGTTTAGGTTTGCTAGATGCAGATTATGCATCAAAAGTACAGCGCAAGTACATTAGATTAGAGAAAGAGAAGAAACGCAAAGAGAAACATAAATCAGTGAAGCAAGTGAGTGCTACAGCCAGAACATCAGAGACCCTTCTTTCTAGCACGACCAGTTCTGAGACAGACAGCTATGAAGAGTTTCCGACAGAACCTACAGCAGGACCTTCAAATGCTTCCAGCCCCAAAAATATTCTTGCCTCGCCATTGGTTTCCTCCACTGCAGACAGACTTAATCTCTCTATTGGACAACGGACTGTTTTTGCTGCTGCAGTAGCCATTAGGTGGCAAGGATATTGAAAAACTCTCTCTCTCCAGGACCACATCCGCAAGAGCCGCTCGAAAGACAAGAAAACGAAAATATGAAACTTGCATCAAGGATTTTACTCCTCCTGATCACTGCCTAGTACATTGGGATAGCAAGCTGCTTACTAAATCATGTTCAGAACAAGAAGACCGCCTTGCAATACTTGTTACTGGATACCCAAATGTAGAAAAACTTTTATCAGTTTCTATAATAGATGATTCCACTGGATTGTCTCAAGCCACTTCTGTATTTCAAAGTATTGAAAAATGGAACTTGAAGCAAAATGTCTTTGGAGTATCATTTGATACCACTGCATCCAATTCAGGATGGATGAAAGGTTCCTGCAAGTTACTTGAAGAACTTTTGCAAAAGAAATTGATTTGGTTAGCATGCCGCCATCTTGTGGCTGAGAGTTTTGTGTGCTGTGTATGAAACCATTTTTGGCCCAAGTAAATCTCCTGAGTTTGAGTTATTCAAAGAATTTCGCGAGTCTAAATGGAAGAAAATTAATACGAAATCTACATACAATGTTCTTGATGTTAAATCAAGGTATCAAAGAGGCCTAAAGGAAGAATGTGTAGAATTTATGACCCAATGTTTAAGAAAATCTGACTGCTTTCCACGTGATGACTATAAGGAAGTTGCTGAAACAACTTTAATGCTTTTAGGAGAGGTTTCCAGAGAAAACAGTCATTGGCGGAAACCTGGTGCAATGCACCGTGCCAGGTGGATGGCAATGATTTTGTATACAAATAAAATGTATGCTTTTGCCCACCAAGCATCATATGATGAATCATTGATTAAGAAATTAAAGAGAATGTGTCTATTTAATGCATTAATTTATGGAAAATACTGGCTTTTATGTTCTAATTCACTAGATAGTCCAGCTAATGATCTGAAGTTTTATTATGATTTGGTGAATTACAAGAAGGAAGATAGGGAAGTTGCAAATGCTGCTTTGAAATCTTTTGCCAATCATTACTGGTATTTGACGGAGGAAGTGGTCCCTTTGAGTTTCTTTGGATCGCTAAGTAATGATGAAAAAGATAAGATCGCAAAATCCTTAAACAAATATCCAGTTCCAGAAAATTATGTATGTGGGCAACCTGTTTTCCCCATTTTAAAGGAAGACACAAGCTTCATCAGCTAGTAGGTCCAATTTCATGGCATTTATTTCAATGCTGTGGGTCAAAACCAGACTCATGGATAAAGAAACCAGCATCAACATGGGAAGAGGTCGATGACTACAACAAACTAAAAAACATTCTTTCATCTATTAGAGTAGTCAATGATACCGCTGAAAGAGGAATCAAGCTGGTTCAAGACTTTCATGACAAATGTCAAAATGAAGAAGAATTTCAAGGTCTTTTGCAAATTGTGGAAGAGAATAGAAGACTAATTCCTGATCCTAGTAAAGAGACTCTTAAAAGAATGAAACTCAGTAAAGAATAGTTCATTAACAGATAGATTAGGTATTTTTATTTGCAGAGATTATTTTAATTTAGAAGAGGCTGATTTTTTTTTTGTTATTAAATATACCATAAATTGTCTTTTCTTATTTTTATGTTTAAAAAGCTCTTATATCAATGATTTCTAATTAGGAAACTTGTTTCTTTTTATTTTTTTGAGGAAAGTGTTGAATAAAGGAAAAAAAAAACGATGGGACCTCACAACTATAGAAAAAAGTGTTAATTTTTAGCTTTATTTTATATATATATAGTTTTGAGGTTGTCCTCACTTTGTATAGGCTAGTTATAATAAAAACTAATTATGATTTGCATTATAACTAGCAAATAAAAAGCCCATCGCCGCGAAGCTGCATTGGGGTGATGCTTCAAAGGTGGCGGTAACACCTTATTTAAGAAGAAGGCACTGCAAGCAAAAAATTTTTTAATTTAAATTTTTAAAAAATAAATGAAAATTTTCAAAATTAAGTAAATTTCTATTTTGATGAACATTTCTAATAGAACTTTTGATTCTAAATCATTTTTATTCTATAACATTTTTCGATAAAGTTGATAGTGTTTGAGATATATGGGTTTTTTAGGAAAAGGGGATGCGCAAAATTTCAAGGGGGGGTGGGGGCAGAGCTGGGCAATAAATACATTGAATGTATTTAAATACTAAATACTAAATACATGGGAGAAATGTATTTAAATACTAAATACTAAATACATTTTACGAGTGTATTTAGATACTAAATACAAAATACATCAATTGTATTTAAATACATTTGTAAATACATTTTAAATACATACAAATTTGCTTGTTGAAGCCATGACACGCACACGATAAAGAAATCAACCGCTTTCGACTAAGAGTGGCACACAACTGATTGAACTGACACATTGAAACATGAACCATGCTGTACTACACTGTCGATGCGTCGTACTGTGCTAGTACAGAACGTGTATTAAACCAGTAAAAGTATTTACATTTTTATATTTTGAGTATTTAAATACATTGTATTTAAATACTCATTAAAGTATTTAAATACTATATTTAAATACATGAAAAAACAATGTATTTATAAATACAGTTCTAAATACACAAATGTATTTAAATACGTATTTAAATACAAATGTATTTAAATACTGCCCAGCTCTGGGTGGGGGGGTTCAAAATTTGTCGGATTAGAAAATGCCTGTAAAATTCGTGTTTAGGACATCATTTGGCACAACATTAGACTCCTGGACCTTGACTTTTTGAAAATGACCCAAAATGGTACACACTAGTGTGTCGTGTCCGGAGTAAAAGTGTACGTAGGACAAATTGTTCCGTTTTTTCCGATAAATCTAAACTTAAAACCTGGGCTTTCCCTATGTACACGCACATCCAAAAACGGGATTGAGTTGTTTTATTCCACTTCCAAAGTAAATTTTAATGGAGCGGGACTGGATTATTTAACTGAAGGAAGTTATCCAGGTCACGCTTCATGGGCAGATACACAAAATATCGTCGACGTACAGCAACAATGGGATGCCAACCCCTAGGATTCTTGGAATACAAGTCATTTCGAAAAACTCCATGTAAATATTGGAGAGGGGCGACAAGAAATTACCCATGGCCATCCCAAAAACCTAGTGATAATATTTGCTATTGAAAGTGAATTTGCCGTCTTTGACGCGAAGTTTAATGAGATCCAAAATAAGAAGGCAAGGTGCTAAAACTCTGGAAGCTTTTCATATAATTTGTATGCCCCACCTACAATTTTGTGTGTACCAATCATATTCCTTTCATTTTTAATTTTTTCTTGTGACCTACATATAGTCTCGAACGTGCTATTAATTTCAGTGTTCCTGAGGATGTCATTAGACGGCAGCGCTTGAGCACCATTCTGTGTTTTCTTTTTCCTTCGTGGTTATTTTCATCATAAATATTATTCACGTGTTACTTTCGTTAATATATATATATATATATTATATAATATATATATATATATATATATATTATATATATATTATATATTATATATATATATATATATAAGCACACCGGACAAAAAATTAGTCACCCCTAATAGCACCGATAGTAGGAAGTTCAAGGTCACACAGAGGGCGCTGATGTAGCATTGGTAAGTGACAAGTAGCGGTGACGTAGCACACAGGATCAGATCTGTTTCGTGAGGTGGTGAAGAACAAAGTGTGTGTTGGATATAGTCTGCAAAATGGGTCGTGAGGCAGACGTTACTCAGTGGCAAAAAGGAGCCATCGTGTTTGGCAGAGCCCACGGACACAAAATGTCTGAAGTAGCCCAATTTGTTGTGTGTCAACGCGTACTGTCCAGTGAGTTTACAAAGAGTGGGTGTGTTCGCAATCAACTGACAATCGACGGCGTAACTGGCCGGAAAACAATTCTCGACAATAGGGGCCGCCGCCATGTTTCGTCTAGTAACTGCAAATCGTTTTCAAACCAGAGAACAATTGCTCCAAGAAACAATGAGTTTCTCCAGCGACCAATTTCCGAACGGACATTGCGACGAGAACTGCATGCGATGGACGTCTGGAGCAGGGTACCACGGAAGAGGCCGCTGTTAACAGCAAGTCACAAATTGGCACGTCATAAATGGGCTCAGAGGCACAAAAACTGGACTGCGGCAGATTGGAAACGTGTAATTTGGTCCGATGAGTCCCGTTTTTGTTTGTTCTCCAATGAAGCCTTTAATCCTGAATGCGTTCGAAGATGTTGTTCAGGCTGGAAACAGAAAGTGAAGCGCAGGAATAGACACCACGGACTCTGGCGGAACTTCGGGACCGGCTGATGAACGAGTGCAGCAAATCGATGTTCAGTACATGCACAACCTCGTAGAGTCTCTGCCTCGCCGGATTCGTGCGGTTATCAAGGCCAGAGGCGCCGTCACACGTTATTAGGTACATTCTGAGAGGGGTGACTAATTTTTTGTCCGGTGTGCTTATATATAATATATATATATATATATATTTATATATTATATATATATATATATATATATATATATATATATATATATAATATAATAATAATAATTACCAAATCTGGCGTCTGACACGAACGAATTTTCTCCAACTTCATTTTCTCATCCGCATAATCATTGGCTGCCCATATCCATGCCTTGTCAGAATTGCCCATGGGGGAGAGCTTCATGCCGACCGTTATGAAATGATTTGCACACACCTTGTGAGTCTGATCTCTTCTCATCAGTAGCCGTACCTTTCAACAAACACAAAAAGTTAGGAATCTCGTATGGAATGTGGGGTTCTTTAACCACTTTCTCAATGGCAAAAGTTATGTGACGGAGGGGACCTACAGCTTCACGTGGAATCCGAACCATCTACGGGTCACTACAATGCAGAGGACAGTCATCCATCTAGAACCAAGGTTGCTTAACCTCACTGTTCTAACGGAAAGCGACATAGCCACAACGAAGACCGCAAGAACTAGTATAACTTTATTTAAAAGTCTCGTCATATGGACTATTCCCAATGTCTCTGGTCACCACTTTCATTCTAAGTTCACTTTCCAGGTGCTGAACAGCAATTGAGTGGTATTAGCACTCCTCTCTACGAGAGAGAGAGACATACGAACAAACCTAACTTCATTACGATTAACAAATTTTTACCATTAAAAAAGTGTTCTGAATCTCATTTTTTTTAAAAAATGTTTCGAAATATCAAAAAGATCCTCTTGCAAAAACATTACCCCAGGTAAATCTGTGAAATTTACACACACGACCTCAATTACTCCATTTCCTCATATTATATATATATATATATATATATATATATATATATTATATATATACACACACACAACTCAGAATGGTCCCCTGAGAAACTTATATGTTAAACACAGACCGTGCATGGAACAAGGAACTCTTCTGGGAAAATTAAATCCACTATAGTCCGAATAAGTAATGGTAAATGACAAATACCATAGTTTTTCTTTTTCATGATGCTAGCCCGACGTGGGCAACGGGTCTCTCGCAAAGAGATCCATAAATATAGCTTCCCTATTTGTCATTTACCATTACTTATTCGGACTATAGTGGATTTAATTTTCCCAGAAGAGTTCCTTGTTCCATGCACTGTCTGTGTTTAACATATAAGTTCTCAGGGGACCATTCTGAGTTTGTGTATATTAAACGGACGTGTTACGTGCCTTGAAAAGTGGACGCTCAATGTCCCGGTTGAGGTTTAAGTTTTGTTTTTTTTTGGCTAAAAATACAATAGTTACCCCTTTTTTCTTTGATTTATTCAATCCGACGTGAATGCAACGAGTCTTTTACTTATATAGAGGTTCTGAATGTAGGGACTAGGCTTGCTTTAAACCCTAGGTCCATGTCCCAAAGCTGGATCCTGTCTGCTTTGCAGATAGCTGGTGAGGGAAGCTATATTTATGGGATCTCTTTGCGAGAGACCCGTTGCCCACGTCGGGCTAGCATCATGAAAAAGAAAAACTATGGTATTTGTCATTTACCATTACTTATTCGGACTATAGTGGATTTAATTTTCCCAGAAGAGTTCCTTGTTCCATGCACGGTCTGTGTTTAACACACACATATATATATATATATATATATATATATATATATAAACGACGCTCGTGTAGAAGAGCGTCCGCACAAGATGAGGAGGGAGAACGAGCAAATGAAAAATGAGGCACCTCCCAGGAAGGTGCCTCACTTTTCATTTGCTCGTTCTCCCTCCTCATCTTGTGCGGACGCTCTTCTACACAAGCGTCGTTCTTTACATTGATTATACTGTGTGTTGTTTGCAGTTAAAATAAAAATAAATAAATAATATATATATTAAATCCCCAAGTAGTGTCAATAGTAATCCACTTTTTTTTACCAATTAGGTTGGATTTTGTAAATAATTCGGGTTTTCTCGTACGACCTACTTTTTTGAGGTTTTGTTAGGTTAGGTTAACTCAGATTAACTTAAACGAACCAAAAACAAAAGTAGGTGTGTAAAGACTGTGGTAGCATAAAGAACGACTTACATGACTTTTTTTTTTAAATTAAAATCCTAACAAAGGTAAAATTTGAAAAAATTATCATCGTATACAATTAAAACACGTTCCCTAAACTTTCTTATAACCACCCTACACCTTAACACAAGCGAAAGAGTTAAAAATTTGAAAATATTAATTTGAGGTGAAATGAATAACCTTTATTGATAAAATAAATGATTGTGAAATTGGACTATTTATTTAATTTAATTTAATTTGCCCTTAAGCTTCTGGTTTCACTGGGCTCTTAAAGGTAAAACATTTATTATTAATTAATAAGATAAATCATGAATAAGAATTATTAATTCGTGTATATAATAATCTTAAGTTATTATTATTATTATTATTATTATTATAGATGTAAAAAAAAAGTAAAAGGTATTTATTGAATGTATACTACCAATATATACAAAGAAATCAATATTAGGCACGAGAGATGAACAATAACGAGTAATATACGTTTAATCCTAGATTACGCGAGAGAAATGAATAAGTAATAGAGTAATGAACACTTAATCCTAGCTTTTCATTAGTATGCCATTTTTAAGGGGGATTTCAAGTTCGTTTCAAATGAATTTACATTCAAAATATTTTTTTATATCAGCATTTAAATCATTCCGTAATTTGTCCAATGAAAATGGGTAATTTTTGAGATGAAAATCTAAATTAAGGAATAACACGCTTTGATCTATTCCTGGTCTGATAGAGTGGATTTCTAGATGAGTTACAAAATATTTATTTATCTATTGTAAGTTAATGATTTTGTTCTTACACTCGTAAATAAAAATAAAATGTGCCACTTTGATTACATCTTTGAGCTTTGGTAGTTTTAGCTCTTTAAATAACGCACTAAAATGATCCTGGAAATTTTGAATGATTTGAGTTTTATTTAGGTTGTACATCTATCATTCCTATATTTTTTGTGTCAGTTATATATTTTACTTTTGATTTTATCTTGTTCTAGCCTCTTTCTAATTCGTATTTTCTATTTGAATAATTTAAATTTTTGTACATTTGTTTAGCTTTTAACTCTTGTCATTTATATCTTTTGTGTCATTTATTAATTAGGCATTGAAGATGGGTAGAGTTGCCCGAAACGTCGCGCGGCTGCAGCCAAATATAATGACTTTTTTGCTCTACGTCTTCGTTTTTATCCTGAATAACATATATATATATATTATATATATATATATATATATATATATATACACACACAGGGTGATTCAAAAGTCAGGTTACATAGGACTTTTCTGTTTCTTTGCAGGTAAATGAGTTATGAGATGTTATCGAAGGAGGAGCACATTGATGTGATATTCCTAGCTGGCTGCACAAGTGCATTGCCGTTAACGGTGGCCATATCGAACATGTGATGTGACTATTTCCCTGTATCATTATATAATACAGTATTTCCCTATGTAACCTGACTTTTGAATCACCCTGTATATATATATATATATATAATTAGGGTGTTTCACCCTTATAAGGGTTGAATTTTTTATTTTTTTTTTGAAAGTCTCACCCTCTCAAAATATTCGATTAGTTGTGTAAACTGATGTTATGGAATTTTGTGAAGTTTAATGAACATCTTAAGGTGCCTCATGCCTTGTAAAGTTTGGCTTGCTTGGGTAAAATCTATAAATAACAACTACATTCATAACAAGACGATTATTTTAAAATCTGACAAACTTCAGAAATTAATAACTATTTATTTTCAGCATTATATGCCGTTATTTAGTTATTTTATATTCAAATTCATTATTTATAAATGTAATATTAGGTACGTAAAGCTTAAGGAATGTTCTCGAAATTTTTTTTTTTTTTTATTTAATTGAGCGCACAAAATTATTTTGTAGTATTGTTGGAAATTAGTTTGTTGGAATTGTGTTTTGCTCTTTAACTTGTCACTAGTTGACCCACCAACACTGTACATTTCTTAAGTTAATAAAAATAAACTAAATAGAAACAGTTATGAAACAGTAACAGTATGTTGATAACTTTCATATAATTCTTTTGTTTCAGATTCATGGCAGCTAGGCAAAAAAGACAAGAAATTTTTCTTATAGGGAGCAGTCTCGCTCACAGTATCAGGGGATCTAAGTTACCATGTATTGGAGATGTCCTGAAGCGATTTTATTACTTCCATCGGGAAGAGAATGACAATTAAAGAAGCAGCCAACAAAACTTTTGATGAAATATTGCTATTCTGGAACAAAGCCAGAATCCCAACTAGACCCAAACAACATGTTATTACAAAAATTGAAGGTTTGTATGCCACATGGAAGCAGCTACAAAAGAATAAAACTAGAAGTTCTACTACAGAAAACAAGAAAAGAGAAGATTTTATCAGCACTTTCCCAAATCTATTTGATATAGCTCACGCTGATGCAGCAAAACTGATCCAGAACACCGAGGACCTTCAGTTCTTGCAAGCTCAGAGAGAGCCTGGACGACGGGGAACTATGGCTGGAATAGACAAGGTAACAATGGAGAAGGAAAGGCGACGTTTTGAAAGAGTAGCAAATGAAGAAAAGAGAAAACAAAGCTGCAAGAAAGAAATAGCAAGCACATCAAAAACTGTGGATTCGACTAAAACAAGTGATTCTACTAAATCAGATACAGAGAGTTCCTCCTCTTCTCATGATTCTGATTACTTGCCAACTGTTGGAGGTACAACTGGGGGAACTTCAATTGCAAAAAAACAAAAGTCCATCATGACTCCAGACCTCTGCGCCACTCTAAACAGAACTTTCATGAGTGATAGGGAGGCTGTTCATCTCCTAACGTCACTAATAAGGAGTCAAGTGATTCAGCGTCCTGAGATTTCCGTCAGCCATTCAACGGTATACAGAGCCAGAAAGAAGCACCGCCTAGAAGCTGCAATACAGCATGAAAAGAAAATTAAAGAATCCTTGGTCAATAAGGTGCTTGTTGTTCACTGGGATGAAAAATTTTGCTTGATTTGACTGGTAAAGAAAAGGTAGATAGACTGCCAATTATTGTATCTGGTGATGGTGTCGAAGAAATACTTGCCATTCCAAAAATTTCATCTGGAACTGGTGTTGCTCAAGCTGATGCGGTGGTTTCTACATTACGAAATTTCAATCTTCAAGACTCGGTGAATGCCATGAGCTTTGATACAACACCGTCAAATACGGGTGGACGTGGTGGTGCATGCATCCTTATCGAAAATAAACTTGGAAGGGAGTTGTTGAATCTTGCATGTCGTCACCATATATTCGAACTTCAAGTCGAAAAGGCCTACACTTTCTTGATGGGATTATCTACAGGACCAGAAATCCTGTTGTTTAAGAGATTTAAGGAAAGCTGGAAATCCCTTGATCTCTCATCTTTCACACCCCTTCAAGGGGAGCTGGAAGATGCAAATGTCACTCAGTTGATTTCTTTTGCTACAACAATACTTAAAGATGAGCAACCAAGAGAAGATTACCGGGAACTGCTGGAGCTGTGGATTATAGTTCTAGGTGAAACTCCGCCAAGAGGTATTAAATTCAAAAGGCCTGGAGCCATACACAGAGCAAGATGGATGTCAACGCTCATTTATGCCATCAAATTATTTCTTTCCGACATCAAATGAATATAACTGCCAGAGAAATAAGAGGAATCACGAGGTTTGTGATTTTTGTTGTCCGTGTGTATCTGGTAGCCTGGTTCACTGCTCCATTGGGAATCTCCTCTCCTCGTCTAGATCTATTATATATGGCAAGGCTCAATGAATTCCATGATCGTGAGCTTGCGGAAGCAGTTCTCAATGTTTTCAAAAGACACTTGTGGTACTTAGGAGAAGAGTTGGTTGCTTTCAGCTTCTTTGACGATGAGGTGGACATTCGCGAAAAAAAGGAAATGGTAATTGCATTGGAAAATCGTGAAAAAGGTAGGCGTCTTAAGGCATCTAGTGATGGAACATGGAAACCCTTACATCATTACGTTACAACAGCAACAAAGAAGTTCTTCAGCAAACTGGACCTTGATCTAACCTTTCTGAAGAACGATCCAGCTTTATGGGAAGAGGATGAAAATTACAAAGAAGCAAAAAAAATTGTTGGTTCTTTACAAGTCGTGAACGATACAGCGGAGAGAGCTGTATCTCTCGTGAGCTCTCCTCGGGGAAATTGACAAAAGATGAGAAGCAGTACCAATGTCTCATCCAATGTGTGAAGCAACACCGGAAATTGTTTCCAAACGTCAAGAAGTCAACTGTACTGTGATAGTCATTACATTTGAGAAATACCGCTATCTGAAATATCTTAATAAAACAAAAACAGTAATTTTAACATTCATGAATAATACTATCTTGGAAAAAACTTTGGCTCTCTTGAGGCACCTTTTATTTTTGTTGTATTGTAATGAAAGTTTATAATCTTTAGTTTTGTATGAAATGGAATAATTTTAAATGATGAGAGAATAAATTTTTAAAATTTCATTTTTTTGACACCCTATATATATATATATATATAGGGATGACACTGGCATTTGGGATGGATCAAATACCCAGGAATACCTGCTATCTGGGTATTACTGTCAAAATTACCTTATTAGTTGTGGTGTTCTTAAGCACTTTGACCTCCCCGATACCCCTCTCCTTCCATTCTTTGGCCTCATCATCAAAACGAAAGAGTTTGGCTTTCTCGCAGAACATTTTTCTCCTCTTCCTCACCTGGAGACGAGAGAAGTACTGCATGAAAAAAATGACGCAGACAGGCAAAAATAAGCGATAAGATACAAAACACAACAGATAATGGAACTTAATGAGTCGTGTTGATGTCGGGGTGAGGATTGGGCGTAATCTCTCTGGCGTCTCAATAACTCGGTCACTGAGCCGATGTTAAAGTCGGAAAAAAGTAGATGTACATCGGGGGAATTCGGGTCAGTTTGGGAAACTAAGTTATAAGCGTGAGGTAATTAATACTATTTCCGACTCACCAGTTTCGATGCTAACTAGATCGGGCATGGGTACAACTGGTTTGAAGTCGACTCGTGGTTCATAATCTTCTACTTCGTCCTTTGACGTATTGACTCCACCAGACTCACTCTTAGGTTCCGCTTCGCCCTCTTTATTAAAGAGCGGTTTAGGAAGGAACTGAAAGGGAAATTTCTATCGAATTAGTTAAACTGTAAACCATTCAAATATATAATGAAGCTGTCTTAATAAAAAGGGATTTATGGCCACAAAAAAAAAAATAAATAAATAAAATAAAAAATATATAAAATTCACTAAAGTAATATCAAGCATTCTATACTAATTCCGAGTTGGGTACCATAAATATTACAATAATTTTAACAATATACAATTGCAAAATCGACTAGGGTACTATTTATTTCTAAATATAATTTGGCCCTTAAGCATTAGGCTTTACTGGGCTCTCAGATTACTCGTAACATTTCATACATAGGTAGTTAATGAAAATTAATGAAAAGCATCGACCTTTTGCTTATCGCGTAGCCAACAACTCTATTGGAAATTTTCAGTGGATCGCTTGTATGATAGACTTATTGATATCACAATAAGTATATCATCAATTTTTCTCGTCGGTTATAAAGCTAAACACACACACACACACACACACACACTTACCGCTTTTGGATCTTTCGTTGTAAATACTGGTTTGTCAGTTGCTTTTTCAGATGCTGCCAAGGAACTGAATGACAAGCCTGTGCCAGAATTGGTGGCACCTGAAAACAAATCTGCAAATAATAAAAAATAAATAGTAGTAGTAATAAGTGTGTTGATTGTAAACATCAATAAAAAAAAACCCACTGCCATACCTCCAGATGATGCAGTACTAGATATTTTTGAGCTCAGGGTTGAGGTTGAAGCAGTAGTATTACTCGAAGTGGTTGTGCTGGTAGGGAGGTTGAAGGTAAACATTCCTTTTGATCCTGCATCTGTAGAAGACTTGGACGATGTGAAGGTAAAGTTCGAGAAAATTGACTCCTTTTTAGATTCGGGTTTATCCAATGGTTTAACTGATTCTGGTTCATCTTTTGGTTTGGGTAGGACTAATGTGGGTACAGATGAGAAAGTAAATCCTTCTACAGAAAATTTGCCACTTTCTTCAGATTTGGCGGGTAATACTATAACTGTGTTGGACGAGGATAAATTTTCAGTCGGGTATCTGCTGCAGTTGCCGAATATGAAGGTGCCTTGAACAAGGAAACATTGGGTGTAGTTCCTGGTTTTAAAGGGGTAATGGTAACACTGGAGCTTGGTCCAAATGTCAAAGGAGTACTAGTTCCAAAATTAGTAGCAGTACTCACAGATGGAGAACTTGTGCTTGTAGGAGCTCCGAATGGGAGGCAAGATGATGTACCAGTTTTATTGTCCAAAAATGTCAGAGTTGTAGAACTTCCAAGACCAGTGGAATTTGTACTAGTTTGAAATCCAAATTTGAACGTAACTGGAATCAAAACAAAATTAACAGTTTTATGATGAACTTCATGCCCAAAACTAGTTAGGAAACTATCGTACGCCTGTCATGGAGAAAATTAGTAATTAAGCAGTAGAATGTTTTATACCTTAATAATAAATTATGATATTGCCTTTAATTTTTTCATTCCTACTGGCTTTCCAAGTTTGCACCTGAAGAATGTAATTTATTAGGTGCATTAAAATTTGCCTACCTTTGGAATCCTCAGCAGTACTACTCGCAGCTGAAGCACTACTAACAGTCATTCCACTGCTAGTTTTGACACTAGTTTCCCCTGGTTTAGAAGTCTGACAAGCGGCACATGCAGTTGACTCTTTCTTATTAGACACTAAACAGCTGGTACACGACCAGCTGCCTGGGTCAGGTTTAAAAATTTCAGAAAGTGGCTTCATTTCATTAGTTTTGATGGGTGAAACTTCCTATTCAGTAAGAAAATTAAGATGGCCATAAATAGTAAGATGTACATTTGATTGGTATATAATAATATCACGCTATAATGACAGTGACATAATACTGTATAATGATCGTGTCAAACTACAATAAAAAAGGCTCAATCAATGTTACGCAGCTGACCACCAATAAAAGGGAAGAGGATGAAGTTCCGTGATGGCTCCGCAATAGGAGTAAACTGTTTCCAAGGGATTAAAAGCGCGAGTGATGCATTCCCTTAACCCGTGGTTATACGTAATAATTTAAGCTCAGTTCCACTCATCGATCACTCGCTTTATGGTATTTATGATACCTAAATGACACCATTTAATATTACCCAAGTTTTGACTGAGAGGTCCCCCCTCCTTTAAATGGTAACTATACGGTGCCGAAGCGGCCCTTACCTTCCTGACTTTCTCAGCCGCTTCCACGATCATTCTTCCTTTGTAGAAAGCCTTTTGGAATTCTTGCGCCATTTCGAAGTTCTTGAATTTGCAACAAAATTTCTCTAAAGTCAATTTCTCATCGGCAAAGTCCTGCAATGATCACTAACATTATGAAGGTGATAAGTCATACCAATGTTATATATCATCATATTGCGATCTAAACACAAAATATAGACTAATTTTCACAAAGTAGGTTACATTATATTGCTAAAAGTCTAATAAAGAAAAAAAAATAACATTTCTAAAATTTTCTAAGTGTAATTCAAGAATACCGAGTATGGAAGCAACGTATCACGGGTAAATATGAGTACGGTATAGATACCAACCTGCGCTGCCCACACCCAAACTTTGTCATTTGCTTGCATCGTGTTCAGTTCCATGACAGATGTAATTAGATGGTTGCAACAAATCTTGTGAGTCTGATAACAAACACATACAATAATTATTTTATATATATGCGGTGGAGAGCACATGAGAGCAACTCGCTCCTCCACTAAACCAGGCCTAGAGGCGGGGCCACCAGCTTGACCTTCGTGTAGAGAGAGAGCAACACACGGAACCTCAACGAGGTATAATATATATAACCTTTGGTTAGCTTCCGCCCGAATTGTTCATTCTGACGAAGGTCCAAGCTTTTCACCCTCCCCCCACCTTAGACCTACAGTTTAACGTGGAATCCGAGCCACGCCCCATCAGCAGCCCAGCGTCTTAACCACTAGGCCACCTAGGGTACCCATTTATCTACCAACCACTTTCTTTATTGCGTGGAAGGATGAACAGCTGGGTTTTGCTGCGCGCCGGCTGCCGTCGGGTCTCGAACCCGGGGCCGATGGATTCGTAGTCAGCGACGCTAACCACTACACCACCGAGGCGCATATATATATATATATATACGTATTCCTTTTGAAATAATTTTCATATATATATTTTTTTTTTTAAGTTCGGGAAGAACCGATTCGCCTCTATTTAAAAGGGCATATCTCGGCGGAAAAAAGAAAAAGTGAGGAAAGAGGAAAAAGAAAGGGTGGAAGGGACAGTCGAAGTGGAAAAAGACCAAGGATGACAAGGACTGCAGGGTCGAGCCCCATCATCCTTGGGTGATAATATATATATATATATATATATATATATATATATATATATATATACAGGGCGTCCCAAAAAAATGTATACACACTTTAAATACTTATAAAGGCAGTGTTTATTAAAATACATTTCATTTTCAAAATGTAATAGAATCTACAGACATTATTTAATTGTTTTGTCAACGCCTGTTTTCAAACTGACGTCCGTTCTGGTCCAGGCACTGCTGATAACGCGAAGCAATGGAATCGCAAACATCACGAAACATTTCGTTTGGTATTTTGTGTGCATTCTCGTTCAATGGCTGCTCTCAATTCAGCGACTGTTGCAGGTTTTATAGCGTAGACTTTGTCTTTAAGTATCCCATAAAAAAAAGTCTAGTGGTGTGAGGTCTGGTGAACGCGGAGGGTATTCTACGAAACCCCTTCGTCCAGTCCACATCCACATCGTGCCAAGTACCACTCGCAATACTCCACTCTTCGGTCCGGATCATCTTCATTAATAGCATGGACTAATCTTGGAATGTAACTTTTCCATTGACAGCGCTTCAAAATGCGTTGGACAGACGATTCTGAAATTCCTACCTCACGACTCGCTTGCCGCACAGATTTTCTTGGACTTTGGTGATACGTTTCCAGTACTCTTTCTTGCTTTGTGGGGCTTGTCGATGTCCGTGGTCTTCCGGAACGCTTCTTGTGGACATTCTGAACAGTTCCATCGGCTTCAAACTTATCTCTAATTCGAGTGATGGTAAGTCGCGTTGGTGGATCTGTTTGAAACTCCCTCCTAAACTGTCTTTGCACTTCAACTGCGTTTTCACACTTCCAGTGGCATTTTAGAATGAATTTCCTTTGTTCAAAGCTTAGTCTGACTGCCATTATTAATTCTAATGGGTTTAATTTGGAAAGAAAGAAACATCAATTGAGCTATCAGCTGTTAAAGTGTGTATACACATTTTTTTGGGACGCCCTGTATATATATATATATATATATATAATATATATAGTCATGCGGTTTGCTTCTACAAAGCTTCAATTTAATATTTAGGAGAAATCCAATGACAAGGAGGAATGTAAATGCCATGAAAAGTCTTCTTTAATGCGCAACGTTTCGAGCAATACGCTCATCATCAGGCTAGATAATAACAATATGAAATTAGAATCAATAAATAAATGTGAACAAGACAAAATAATTTCTATAAAAAGACTAAAAGAAGAGGGTTAAATTCAGTTATAAAAATTTACATATAAAATTACAAGAAATTTAAAAGCTATTTTTAAATTACATATAGTAAATTTGAAATTAGTACACTGGAATAATTAACACTAATACAATGGAATAATTAACACTACGAACCTTTCAATGCTGGTTCCGAGGCACGAGTAATTTAAAACAAAACAAAACAGGAAACAAGCTATGGGTTGGGCGGTTGGAGTTATAAGTTAGGGGAGGGGGAGGGGAGTTGGGGAGGGGGTTTATAAAAATTTAGAGGGACAGCTGAGGAATCCACGTTTAGAGAAGGGGTCAATGTTTTAATATAAAGAGATTCCAAAATTCTAAGTGAGTTAGGACAAGAATTACAATCGAGAATTTTAAAATTATCTAAAGTGACATCAGTTTTACATTTTATACTGTGTTCCCGAATACTGGAGGCTTCTTTTTTATTTAAAATTTTACCTGTTCGGCAACTTATTCCCATATGCGAATAAAATCTAGTCCTGAGGGAGCGCACGGTGCTGCCAATGTAAGTACCAAGGAGACACCTTGGGCAGGTAAATAAATATACAACACCGCTACGCAACGAATCAGGAGTTCGATCCTTCGCTGAGAAAAAGCTACCTAAAGACATTTTGTTAATAAATATAATGCGAAAATCAGTATGATAAAAAAATTTTCTTAACAACTTCGTAAATTTAAGTTTAAATTCTTTATTCATGGGACCCATTTCAGGTACCAGGAAATATTTTATATCTTTAGGCACTGAAATACAGGAAAGTTGAGGGCTATAAACATTATTTAAGAAAGATCTTATTAGTTTATCTACATATTGAACAGGAAAACTATTATTGGTAAAATATGATCTTAAATTATTAAATTCATCGTTTAGTAAGGTAAAACTAGAGGTCAAATTATATCCTCTGAACAAGTGTTTTAATACACGACATCTTATAGTTAAAATCAGTAAAACTAAAGAAATTCATGCCCAAACCAGTAAAAGTGGGTTTCCTGTAAACTGATGTAGTAATAGAATCACCTTTTTTCGAAATTAAAATTTCTTTAGTTTTACTGATTTTAACTATAAGATGTCGTGTATTAAAACACTCTTGTTCAGAGGATATAATTTGACCTCTAGTTTTACCTTACTAAACGATGAATTTAATAATTTAGATCATATTTTACCAATAATAGTTTTCCTGTTCAATATGTAGATAAACTAATAAGATCTTTCTTAAATAATGTTTATAGCCCTCAACTTTCCTGTATTTCAGTGCCTAAAGATATAAAATATTTCCTGGTACCTGAAATGGGTCCCATGAATAAAGAATTTAAACTTAAATTTACGAAGTTGTTAAGAAAATTTTTTTATCATACTGATTTTCGCATTATATTTATTAACAAAATGTCTTTAGGTAGCTTTTTTCTCAGCGAAGGATCGAACTCCTGATTCGTTGCGTAGCGGTGTTGTATATTATTTACCTGCCAAGGTGTCTCCTTGGTACTTACATTGGCAGCACCGTGCGCTCCCTCAGGACTAGATTTTATTCGCATATGGGAATAAGTTGCCGAACAGGTAAAATTTTAAATAAAAAAGAAGCCTCCAGTATTCGGGAACACAGTATAAAATGTAAAACTGATGTCACTTTAGATAATTTTAAAATTCTCGGTTGTAATTCTTGTCCTAACTCACTCAGAATTTTGGAATCTCTTTATATTAAAACATTGACCCCTTCTCTAAACGTGGATTCCTCAGCTGTCACTAAATTTTTTATAAACCCCCTCCCCAATTTTTTATAATCCCCCCTCCCCTAACTTATAACTCCAACCGCCCAACCCATAGCTTGTTTCCTGTTTTTTTTTGTTTTAAATTACTCGTGCCTCGGAACCAGCATTGAAAAGTTCGTAGTGTTAATTATTCCATTGTATTAGTGTTAGTTATTCCAGTGTACTAATTTCAAATTTACTATATGTATTTTAAAAATAGCTTTTAAATTTCTTGTAATTTTATATGTAAATTTTTATAACTTTGAATTTAACCCTCTTCTTTTAGTCTTTTTATAGAAATTATTTTGTCTTGTTCACATTTATTTATTGATTCTAATTTCATATTGTTATTATCTAGCCTGATGATGAGCGTATTGCTCGAAACGTTGCGCATTAAAAAAGACTTTTCATGGCATTTACATTCCTCCTTGTCATTGGATTTCTCCTAAATATTATATATATATATATATATATATATGGTGTCCCATAAGTCCGGCATCATAAGAAAAGAAAAAAAAAAAAAGGCAAAACAAAAGCTTTTATTTACAGAACGTGCTCAATATGTCCACCATTGTTTTTAATACACAAATTCAGACGTGATATCCAGTCAGCAAGCACACGGTGAATGATGTCAGGAGTAATGGTGTTACGTGCCCCAATAATGCGCTGCCGCAAATGTTCAACACTCCTAATTTTCTCTGCGTATACCAGCGCTTTCAAGTGGCCCCAGAGATAAAAATCTAGTGGCGTGAGATCCGGGCTTCTAGCTGGCCATTCCACAGGCCCTCGACGTCCTATCCAATGACCAGGGAATTGTTGGTACAGGTATTCCCTTACTTGGGTGCTGTAATGTGCAGGAGCGCCGTCTTGCTGGAACCATGTTGGGAAATTTCCTTCTTCGTTCAAGACACTGGGAAATGCTTCTTCGTTGAGTATACGTAGGTAGGTGCCTCCAGTGACATGTTCATCGAAAAAGAGGGGGCCTATGATGCGATCCTTCCAAATGCCACACCATACCATACCATCACCCGAGATGCACCTTGTTCCTTTGAAGAGGTATACCAGTGAGGGTTGTTTTGAGACCAGTAGCGGGTGTTCTGTCGATTTACCTCACCATTTCCATAAAAAAAAAGCCTCGTCACTGAACAGAATGGTGGACGGGAAATTGGCATCCCCGAGCATAAATTATGGTTTGTTGAAATAGAAAAATATGAATTTCTCCTATGATGCCAGACTTATGGGACACCCTGTGTGTGTGTGTGTATATATATATATATATATATTTATTTTTTTAATTGGGGTTGTTTAACCTCCTTCGCAACATCTAAGGTCATATGACGGAGGGGATATATATATAATATATATTATATATATATATATATATATATATATATATATATTAGGGTGGTCCAAAAAGTTAAAGCATCGACTAAGTTCTCTCCACAAGGTTGGTTTTATGCCTCTTGGTGTGGACAGTATTTGTGCAAAGTTTCACGTTATTCGGTTAATATTTAGGGGTCGCCCCACTTGCCCCCTTTTTGAAAATTTGGGAAAATATATAGACAACTGAATAACTAAATTTTTTTTTGGTTCTCAAAGAATATGAAAGAAAACAGTAAGACAATAGGACATGATAATGGGTGTATCTTCATTATTTCTTCTGCATCAGAGTCGCCTTGGATGGTATTGGTATCTGTTTTCGGTGGGCGGCTACGAGTTGTAGGAGGTACTGCTTCTGGTCCTCGTTTCGTGTCAAAGTGTCATTGTAGCGTTGTGCGAGAGCAATACCTCGCTCGGCAGCATCATTGACGACTTTCATCTTTAAGGCGCGATCTCTAAGTTCCCTGTAGTTCTTGTCATTTGGCCATTCCCGTGGATCTTTTTGAAGTAACTGGCGCGCTTCCTCCTTACCTCCAACTTTCAAGGCACCAAAGAGGGTCAATATCCTTTTCGTGACGAAGGATGCCACATCATTTTCAACACCAGCTTCCGCCATGTCGATTCGTCGGGGGCAGCCATTCTTTTGGGGATGTTGGAGGTGTTGAACCATTCTCCTTTTGGTATCAGGATCGATCCTATTATCGAAGAAGGCCAGTCCAATCAGATGCTCCGACAAGTACCACAGGTGGCGTCTTAGAGCTGTCTTCGCCGCTTGTGCAGCTCCTCCGTGTGGATATTTTTCCAGAAGATGCAGCATTTTGAGATCATTGAGAGGAGCTTGTGTCCCCATTGGCGCTTCATGCCAGTACTTGACGTAAATCAGACTGACAAATAAAGCGAGCTGAGTCACGTTTCGTTCTTCGCGTGCTGTGAGCTTGAATTGATAGTGAAAGAGGTAGATTTTGAGCGCATAAATCGCCTTCGCCATCCATCTCGCGTGGTGCATGGGACCCGGAGCTCGGATAAAGAGTTGACCACCAGTCTTTCCCCCCAGGAAGAGCAAAGATAGTTCAAGGAACTCCTTGTAGTCGTCACGAGGTTGGCTTGCCTGAAGAGCGTTAGGTAAGTAAGTGAGCATCTCTTTTCTCATCTCTTGGAGTTGAGGGTTCTCGAACAAGCTGTCCGATGCTGAGACAAATGCTTCGTGGGAGAGAGATGGCCATTCCTTTTGAAATCGCTTAAAAGGCCTGTTTCAGGACTTCCTGTTGAGCCAAATATTGAGGCAAAGACATCAGCAAGTACGACTTCAAGTATATGATGTCGACAACCGATCCAAACTAGCTCGTGACCCAATGTTTCTTCAATCCTGACATAGGCTCCGCGATGTAAACCCGTGTTTGACGCAGTGGTATCGAAGACGAGACCTCTCACATGCTGTTCCACGTTCCATAATTTCATAGTTTGAAGGCATGCCTGGGCCTGTGCTTCTCCAGTTCCTTGTTTCATCTTTGGGACACCAAGCAGCTTCTCCTGTCCATTGAATGTTATAAGGATTGCTATCCGATGCACATTCGTCTTCTTCCCTTCAATGCCGGGGAGAAGCTTTCCGTCCCAATGGAGAAGGACAGGGTCTTCTAGAGAGAATGATTCTAGGTCTTCTCGAGCTGCCTGTTCTCGCCCACTTTCTCTGTAGCGATGAATAGAGCTCCGAGAGCACGTCATCCCAGACAGATCATGCCCCGCGGCCTATAATACAGCTCCAGTTACGAAAACAGCATTCCGGTCAGAAAGATTGGTGCGATCCATTGCTCCAATGACTTCTGGAGATTGGAAAATGTTCGTAACCTTGTTCTTGGGACGCTTTGGTGCCGGAGCTTCAGACGAAGAAGGAATCGGAACCGATGGTCTATAGTCGTCGTCGTCTTGCGAAAAAAGGGAAGAAGAAGAGGAAAGATCAATTGATGACACTCCTGCTTCTTCCAAATCTTTCTGTGTTGCTTCATGCCTTGCCTTCCTCTTGGCTTCCTTCTCCATTCTGGATCGCTTTCTGTCCTCTTGTGTAGTCGTTTCCTTATCAATGCCAGCCATGCTGCAAGAATTGACGTCCTTGCGCTGCATGGACAGGAAATTTCGGTCCTCAACGTTGACGATTGTGCTCATGGCATCACTGGTTGCGATGTCAAACAGTTCCTCGATGTCCGCTTTGAAGATGTCTTCATTCATTCTATCGCTGGCACGTTGCCTGGTCCTGTGCTTCTTGAGTGTTTTGTAGCGGTCTAAAAGCTTTGAAAGCTTACGGACACAGGAGTCGATCCGTTGAGTTGGGATCCGCGCTCGGGTCCAGACTTCAATCACCCTCTGGCATGCCTGGTTCAGACTGTCGGAGGTGGTTTGCTTTTGATTGATGTGGTGGTATTGCCCCAAGAGGAGGGCGTCAAGGCATGTAGGGAGCCTTGACGTGGATAAAGTTCCAGTTGCCATCCCTAGAAGCCAAACTTTTGGAATTGATCGAGTTTGAGCCATCGGACCTACGGAAGAAAAATACATTATATAATATATATATTCAGAGTGGGGCGACCTCTAAATATTCACCAATCACGCTGCAATTTTGCACAGACCATGTGGACACTAAATGGACAAAAACCACACTTGTGGAGACTATCTAAGACAATTTTGAAATTTCCCTCTATGGATTTGGACCACCCTAATATATATATATATAATATATATATAATAATATATATATATAATATATATATAATATATATATATATATATATATATATATATATATATATATATATATAGGATTGAACTCAGAATGGTTCCCCGAGGCTCTTTCATGATACACACAGACCGTGCATGGAATAAGGAACTCTTCTGGGAAAATTAAATCCACTGTAGTCTGAATAAGTAATGGTAAATGACAAACTATAAATTTTTTTTCTTTTTCATGATGTTAGCCCGACGTGGGCAACGGGTCACTCGCAAAAAGGCCCCAAAAATATACCAATATACCTTACCAGCTATCTACAAAGCAGATAGGATCTAGCTTTGGGACAGCTACACCTAGCCTACTATATCCAGAACCTCAATATAAGCAAAAAACTCGTTGCATTCGCGTCGGATTGAATACATCAAAGAAAAATGTGTAATTATTGTATTTTTACCCCAAAACCAAAACTTAAACCTCAACTAGCAAAATTCAGTGTCAACTTTTCAAGGCACATAACGTCCGTTTAATTTCCCCAGAAGAGTTCCTTGTTCCATGCATGGTGTGTGTGTGTGTGTGTGTGTGTGTGTGTGTGTGTGTGTGTGTGTGTGTGTGTGTGTGTGTAATATAAAGGGTGATCCAGAGAAATGGGACCCAAAAGAAACCCCTGTAACTCTTAAAGTATAAGTCCTTTTATAAAATCATACGCATCATTCGAAAGAGGATAGTTACAAGTTTGTATAGGATTGTATAGGTTTTGACAATACAATACAAGACAAGATACAAAACAAAATAAAAGTGTTAGTTAAAACTAACCCTTCAAGATGACTGCATGGACTGTGGAACAGCTGCGTTTCATAACTGAGCAATATTATGAGCATGGAAGAAGTGTAGTTTCAGCTCAAAGATCTTTCAAGACAAATTTTCAGATGTCAAAATCACCTTCTAAGAAAGTAATCCGTCGGTGTGTCAGAAATTTTTCCCTAACTGGCAGCATTCGAAAAAGAAAACCAACTGGAAGAGTGCGCACAGCAAGGATAGACGAGATCATTAAAAGAACTCATGAAATTGTACAGGATAATCCTAACATAAGCATCAGACGTGCTTCTCAGCTGTTAGGAGTTGGATATGGAACAACACACCGTATATTCAAGCAAAATTTAATGCTCTTTCCATATAAAATTCACACAGTGCAACAACTAAACGATGGAGATTTCGCACGAAGACAACAATTCTGTCAATGGATCCAACAGAAGGTAAATGACACCACCAATTTTCTAGCAACTTTGATTATGTCAGACGAAGCCCATTTTCACTTGAATGGAACTGTAAACAAACAAAATTGTCGTTTCTGGGCAACAGAAAATCCATTGAATATTACCGAAGTCCCGTTGCATAGTCAGCGTGTAACTGTTTGGTGTGGTCTTACTGCATCTCAGATCATAGGGCCGTACTTTTTCGAGGATTCCACCGGAAACACGGTCACTGTAAATGGTGATCGCTACGAAAAAATGTTGACCGATTTCCTTATTCCTAAATTAAGAGATCTTTGTCTAGAAAACCACTGGTTCCAACAAGACGGAGCTACCTGCCATACCACGAGGAACTGCATGGCAGTTTTGCGTCAAACGTTTCCAGGCGAGTTAATCTCAAGATTTGGAGACGTTGAATGGCCCGCAAGGTCTCCGGATTTTTCTCCCTTAGATTATTATCTCTGGGGATATTTAAAGAGTAGGGTCTACAGAAATAACCCAACGACCTTGCAAGAATTGAAGGCCGCCATCACAAATGAGATACAGGCCATACCACCGCACACTCTTGCAAAAGTGATGCAGAACTTACAAGCGAGAACACTGGAATGCTTGGCAACTAATGGAGCACATTTGAAAGGAGTCATTTTAAAAAAATAAATATTTCATAATAAACTTGTAACTGTACTCTTTCGAATGATATATAGTTTTTATGAAAGGAATTAAATATTAAGAATATTTGGCTTTTTTTATGGGTCCAATTTATCTGGATCACCCAGTATATATATATATATATATATATATATATATATCCCCCTCGATTAGGTACTCCGGCTTGCCGGGCCGAGGGGGCTCGTACACCTCGTGTGTTGTTGGGGTTTCCTCAACTCCTCGCGGGGTGTGGGCGAAGAGTTACCTAGTTGCGTTTTTTTTGTTTTTTTTTCCCCCTTTACTTTTCTTTAGCTCCCCTTTTTTTCCGTTTCAGCCGGAATTTTTTTCTCTTGACTCGGTCTTGTGCCTCTGTCAATTGTAGTATTCCCCCCCACTCTGTTTGTATTTTGCAGTCTTGGGGTCATCGGGTGCACCCGCCGGGGGGCATCGCTCCGTGGCTGAGCCATGCTCCGGGGACGGTCTGGGCGCCCGGACCGCTGCTGCGTCTGGATTGGGTCTTTGCTGGGCCCTTAACGGACAAATCTCCGTAGTGCCAATCTGGTTTTTAAAACGACAGTCGGGTTGGGGGGCGGGCTACCCGGGACGTTGGGCCTGCGCCTCGAAGGATGCAGCGGCGGATGGTGCATTGCCTTGGGTCCGAGGCTGTCTTTTTTGTAAAGCTATTGTTTCTGGGTTCAACTTCAAAACTTAAATCCCGTCTTGTTGACGACTCTGGCCCGCCCTTAGATTTGGATAAGACTTCTACTTCTGGCCGTTCAGCGGCCTCTGCCTCCGCTGGATTGACCTTCAAGCGTATGGCCCTCTCGCCCTCTGGCTCTCGTGGCCGGACTCGTGGTGGCCGTAGGGCGGGGTCTTCGCGGCCCTCGTTCTCTCGCCCACTCTCGGTTACCGTTACATATGGACCTGTCCCTGCTGTCAATTTCTGTCCAGTGGACAGGTTCCTTGTTCTCCGCCCTTCCGCTGGCTCCCTTCCGGGCAACTCGGAACGGGTGTTTCAGCGTCTTAAGACGGTGGGAGTTCCCTGTCGTTATGATATCCGCCCTCTGAAGGATGGCTCTCTTCTTTTGAAGTCCCGTTCTTCGGTGGTGACTGAGTCCCTTCTACAGTTGCAGGATGTTTTGGGTTGCAGAGTTTCTGTGACTCCCCATCCGCAATTGAATAGCTGTCAGGGCACCATTTTCGCTTCCCGTCTGCTGTCAATCCCGGTTGGCGAGTTGCAGGAGGATCTTGCACCCCAGGGGGTGACGAAGGTCTTCCGCTTTTCGTCGCGCCGGGATGGTGCTCTGACCCCGTCCGCTCGTCTGCTCCTGACCTTTGACTCTCTTGTGCCTCCGGCCCAGGTGTTCTGGGGCATGGGTGATCGCCGGTCGTGTGAGTTTTCGGTGCGACCGTATGTGCCTGACCCGGTTCGCTGCTTTGGCTGCAACCGGTTCGGCCATGTTAGCTCTGCTTGCCGCCGTGAAGGTAAGCTGTGTGTCCGCTGCGGTGGGCCTGCGCACCCTACCCCGTGCACGAACCCCCCGCTGTGCTCGAACTGCTCGGGGGCCCACCCTTCCTCCTCTCGGGACTGCCCCGTTTTCAAGTTTGAATTCGAGGTGCGGTCCTTAAGGATTACCGAATTCCTTAGTGCGCGGGCGGCGCGCGATAGGGTCCGTGACCGGGAGCCGCGGCGGAGGTTGTCCTATGCTGCGGCCCTTGGCTCTAGCGGGTCCTCTGGCCCCTCCCGGAGTGGTGCCCCCCTGGAAGTTCCGGGGGTTGGTGGTCCTCCTGGCGCCGCGGGACCTTCTTGTCTCTCTGCCTCACTTTCGGACATCCCATCTGATTCCCTGCCTACAAGTGCCCATTCTCCCTCTCCGGCCTTGGGGTCTGGATCTTTGCCTACTAGTCTCTCGGGTGGGGAAGGTGCTGCCCCGAAGGGGAGGAGGAAGCGTCGCCGTGGTCGGAGTCCTCCAGACCCGATCATGACCGCTGCTCGCCCTGCTTCCACTTCCTCACAGGAAGGGAAGCGGCGCGCCGCTCCTGGTCCGCTCGGGACTCCCCCTCCTATACGGAGGGCTGGTGAGGTGTCGCCTCTCGGTGCCCCGACTAGTGTCCGGTGTCGGTTGAGGTACACCGCCCCATGACACCCTCGATTACTGACTCGGTTCCTATGGTGGACCGGTCGAGAGGAGCCTGGCCCTTCTTCATGGAGTCTCTCTCCCTTCGGCTCCTGCTGAGAGTGGTCGGGTCTCTCTCCTGGATCTACCTCTCCCACCTGTGGTGGACCTTTCCTCCCCTCCCCGTCAGCACTTGTCTGGTGTGACGAGCCCTAGAGCATCTGGTTCTCCACGGCCCCCCTCTGGTGGGGAGTCGGGGGTTTCAGCTGGGCCCGTCTGGTCGTCTCTCCCCCCCTCAGGGGAGCCCCCTCTGAACTCCCTGTTCCACTTTCTACCTCTCGTTCTACTACGGGTGAAGCAGCTGCGGGGTCGGTGGCCCCTACCCCCCCCGTTCGGGGTGAGTCGGGGAAGCCGATTCCGTCTCTGGTTACGGACCGTTGAGTTTGCTGCTCAGCTTGGTCCGTGGCTATTTCTCTGCCTTCTCTGCTTTTTATAATGCCACTTCCCCTTACAGTTCCATTTTGCATTGGAACTGTAGGGGGCTTTTAGCTAACTGGGAGAACCTTGCCTCCCTGCTGGAGAGCGAGCGGCCTTCCTGTGTTTGTCTCCAGGAGACTATCCTGGCTGCGCGTGGGCTCCCTCGTCTCTATGGCTATGTTGGCTTCCCTTGCACCCCGGATGAGCGCACACGCCGGCGGGGTGCAGCGATTTATGTACACCATTCATTACCCTCGCGAGGTGGGCCTCTTCGTACTTCCTTGCAGGCTGTGGCTGTGCGGCTCTTTTTAGATCGACAGTACACTGCCTGCTCGATTTCTATTCCTCCTCATGACCCTCCTTCTCGCGACGCGGTTCGCGAGTTGGTGTTGCAACTGCCTCGACCGTTTCTCCTCCTCGGGGACTTTAACAGTCGCGACCCGGCTTGGGGAGATGTCCGGTCGACTAATGTTGCTGGTATGTTGCTCTCCTTAATGGAGGACCATTCCTTCGCGTGCCTCAATTCCGGCGAACCTACCTACTTCCACGAACCCACGGGTTCCTCTACCTGTATTGATATCTCCTTGGTGTCCCTCGATGCCTTACTCGATTTTTCGTGGAAGGTGTTGGGGGACTCTTATGGCAGTGATCATTACCCAGTCTGTCTTGAGCCGGTCGGACCGCAGCCGGGCGTCTCGTCTCGACCGAGGTGGTGCCTTGCGCGGGCTGACTGGCCATCTTTCAGAGCTCGTTCCGTCATTGTCCGTTCGGTATTGAGCTTTGGCTCTGTGGATGAGAGCTTGGAGTTCTTCGAGCGGGTGGTGATGAGCGTCGCGGAGGACTGTATTCCTCGATCTTCCGGTAACCCGCGGACGCGTAGCGTCCCGTGGTGGACTCCAGCATGTCACCAGGCGGTGTGCGAGAGGAAGAGGGCAACGCGCCGCTTCCACCGCACCCGGCGCGCGGACCACTTGATTGAGATGCGGCGGGCGAAGGCTTTCGCCCGCCGGACTCTCAAGTTGGCCCGTCGGGCCTCTTGGCGTGCTTTTGTGTCCGGCATTTCCTCATCTACCCCTTCTGCTGCTGTGTGGCGGAAGGTACGTAGTATCGAGGGGAAGCCGGTCCCTGCTAGTCGCCCTGTCCTTCGGGACGGGGACGGCTTCCTTTCGGATCCTGCTGCTGTGGCCGATCGGCTGGCCGGTGCTTTTGCTGCGGTTTCCCGTTCGCCTTCAGCTGCGGATCGTCCTTTATCGGAGGTCACGTTCCCGCCCCCTGGGAACGAGCCCTATAACCGTCTCTTTACGATGCGGGAACTTTAGTAAATGGGTAGGTGGGTAGGTACAGTAGGTAGGTGGGTAGGTACAGTAGGTAGGTACGGTAGGTACAGTAGGTAGGTACAGTAGGTAGGTACAGTAGGTAGGTAGGTACAGTAGGTAGGTAGGTACAGTAGGTACAGTAGGTAGGTAGGTAGGTACAGTAG
Organism: Bathynomus jamesi; assembly: GCA_023014485.1. Classification (NCBI taxonomy): domain Eukaryota; kingdom Metazoa; phylum Arthropoda; class Malacostraca; order Isopoda; family Cirolanidae; genus Bathynomus; species Bathynomus jamesi. Next base: position 28,408 of record JAJOZX010013254.1, on the reverse strand, counting down.
GTAGGTAGGTAGGTACAGTAGGTAGGTACAGTAGGTAGGTACAGTAGGTAGGTAGGTACAGTAGGTAGGTACAGTAGGTAGGTAGGTACAGTAGGTAGGTAGGTACAGTAGGTAGGTAGGTACAGTAGGTAGGTAGGTACAGTAGGTAGGTAGGTACAGTAGGTAGGTAGGTACAGTAGGTAGGTAGGTACAGTAGGTAGGTAGGTACAGTAGGTAGGTAGGTACAGTAGGTAGGTAGGTACAGTAGGTAGGTAGGTACAGTAGGTAGGTAGGTACAGTAGGTAGGTAGACTACAGTTTTATTTAGTAAAAGGTAGGTAGGTACAGTAGGTAGGTAGACTAGACAGTTTTATTTAGTAAATGATACATTAAAATCTTGTTTAGTTTTGAATGACGGCATAAAGTCACGGGATTTAAGTGGAATCTAATGGTGTGCATAAAAGTTTCAAAATTTTCGAGAACTTTTTAAAATATAAGGTTAAGGAATAAGTTTTTTCATTTTAACACAAAAAAGCTTAAAATCATTATTTTCGAGAACTTTTTAAAATATAAGTTTAAGGAATAAGTTTTTGCATTTTGACATTTGAGTGTGACTTTTGCTATGGGTGACAATGGCCCAAAAAAGTTGGAACACCTCACAATCTTTATGTTTTGACACCCAATGGAAAAACACGTAACATTGTTTACACTGAAGTGCTACAAAATGTCTGATGTTTTCAAGGAATAAAAACAATTACCAAAACTTTGTGTTTGTGTGTTCATTTAGTTTTGTTCATCTTTTTACCTTATTTTGACACACCCTTACATCCCGGGCAACGCCGGGTATCTCTGCTAGTAGTACATAAAATGAAACATATGGGAATAAAAGGCAAAGTGGGAAAATTGATCTACAACATCAGAGAACGACTACAGGTCGTCGAAATTCAAGGTGTATCATCATCAGAATCAGAAGTACGCAGCGCAGTGCCACGAGGTACAGTGCTGGCCCCACTCCTGTTCATTATCATGCTAACAGACAGACAGTGGAGTTAACAGCAACAATATAGTAACATCATTTGCAGACGATATACAAAGATCAGCAGAAAAATCAGCGAGGCAAATGAAGGAGAGGCCTTGCAGAGGGACACAAACAAAATATACAAATGGTCAGAAGACAATAATATGACATTTAACACCAAGAAATTTCAGCTCTTGAGATATGGCAGAAATGAGGAACTTAGACTGCATATTATGCTTCAGATAGACAAGAAATTCAGAGAAGCACCAAAGCGGTCGACTTGGGGGGGGAATACAGTAATAACCGATGATGCCAAATTCGAGACAAAATCAGATAGCAATAAACAAAGCAAAAAGAATCGCAAGACAGGTACGAAGAACGCTCAAAAGGAGGGACAAGAGAGTAATGACCCCTGCTGAGAACACTGATCATACCAAAATTTGAATAATGCTCAGTTTTGACGTCCCCATATAAAAGAAGAAATTAATAAACTAGAAGAAACGCACACACATTTCACAGCCAGGATTGATGGCTGCAAAAAACTCAACTACTGGGAAAGACTATGTAAAAAATCTGTACTGCCTGGAAGGAAGAAGAGAGGTATACCATAATCTACATGTGGAAAATGATCGAAAAACTGGTACCAAACCTCAAACTAAACCCAATTACCATCCAAACAACGCTGGACAATAGGAAAGGCAGAATATGTAGTGTTCCCAAACTAAAGGCCCGACAAGGACCTCCTCAACACTGAAGGAAAATATCTTAGTTGTCAGGGGCCAAGACTTTTTAACCAGCTTCCTAAGGACTTCAGAAACGTTACAGGGGTCAAAGTTGAAGTCTTCAAGAGAAGACTAGATGCCTCGCTGAAGACGGTACCAGATGAGCCGGGTGTACCTGGCCATGTGCGGTGGAGAGCGCGAGAGCAACTCGCTCCTCCACCAAACTAGGCAAAGAGGCGGGGCCACCAGCTTGACCTTCGTGTGAAGAGACCGACGCATGAAACCGCGAGGTATATATATATATATATATATATGTGTGTGTGTGTGTGTGTGTGTGTAAAGAACGACGCTTGTGTAGAAGAACGTTCGGCACAAGATGAGGAGGGAGAACGAACAAATGAAAAATGAGGTAACCACCCGGGATCTTCCGATTGCCGGTCAGATATGCTATCCACTACACCATGGGCCTCGATTAATCAGAAGTCGTAATTCTCCCACATACGAGCAGAAACCAATGCCCTGAGGGAGCACCTTCGCATGCCGTACCTATATATACATTTTAACTGCAAACAACACACAGTATAATTAATGTAAAGAATGACGCTTGTGTAGAAGAACGTTCCGCACAAGATGGAGGGAGAACGAACAAATGAAAAATGAGGTAACCACCCGGGAGTCGAACCCGGGATCTTCCGATTGCCGGTCAGATATACTATCCACTACATCATGGGCCTCGATTAATCAGAAGTCGTAATTCTCCTACATACGAGCAGAAACCAATGCCCTGAGGGGGCACCTTCGCATGCCGTACCTATATATACATTTTAACTGCAAACAATACAGTATAATTAATGTATAATTTTTCATTTGTTCGTTCTCCCTCCTCATCTTGTGCGGAACGTTCTTCTAAACAAGCGTCGTTCTTTACATTAATTATACTGTGTTGTTTGCAGTTAAAATAAATATTAATATATATATATATATATATATATATATAAATATATATATATATATATATATATTAGGCCGGGTCGAACTTCTGGGGGCAGATCGGGCACTATGTGGGGCTTATGGATTTGGGTCCTGACCAACTTACTCCAAAAGAAAGTTTATGCTCCCCCCCCGTACCACTAGCATACTCCCTCCTATTTTTGGCTCTGCCCCAAAAATGAAAATAGTCTCATAAATGAAAATGGAGACCATTTAGAGCATCTTCTCATAGAGATGACCCCCCCCCCCCCCCCCTAAAATGGCATAATATATCTCGTGTGCAACTTTCAGGCAATTACCTAAAAAATTTTAATTTCTCAAAATTTTCACCACGCCTATTTTCTCAAAATATTTGCTATATCAGAAAATTGATTACACAAACATCGTTTATGTGTAATCCATTTACTGAGCTGTGTGTTGAATTTCAAATTCAATACCAATAAATTTCATGTTCTAATTATCATATATTTTTACAGGAATTATAAGAATTTATGCTCTTTAGATTTACTTATGATCCATGCATGATTCTATAAAAGCTGGATTTTTAAATTTTTTAAAAAGGTTGAAAAAATGTCAACCAGAAACAAATCTTCGAATGCAGCTTTTGGTTTTGTCACTGAATTCCGCCGATCAATGATTCCTACAAAGGCAGACGTTGTCAGACACTATTTCTTCATTCAAAAGAGAGAAAAAAAATCGAGTCAAGGGGATCAGCAACTGCGAACGATTGCTACAATATAGTTACCAAAGATCTTCAAGATATTTGGGCCATGTTCTCTTTCTCTGTCATTCAAGAAAGATCTATTTCTTCTGCAGTGGAAAGATTAATCAAATCAGCTCTTTCCTTGAACAAGATTCCTCTACGTCAAAGGAATGAAAATTTTGCTAAAAAACTTGCTTCATATGATGAAGTGTTTGACATTTGTACTTGCAAATGTTATGATAAAGGAATAGAAAGGCCGTTTTGTCGATGCGAGGTAAAAATCCCAATGGTAGAGTGGGAGTCATTTGTAGGCCAAAATCAAAGAATAAATCAATTAGGGCCATTTGATCGTGCAGCTGCCGCTGTCCAGAGACGATCCCTCTCAAGAGCAAGAGAAGAACAAGAGGGGCAACAAAGGTCACGAGTGGAAATGGCAGAGGCTATGGAAGTTGTACCATCTTCTTCAGTAGATGACTTTAGCGAAGATATAGAAGACAGTGACAATGAGCTAGAATTCGTGCCCGATGTGGAATTGATTGAAAATGATCAAAATAGGTATTCATACAATGAATTACCATTGGTGGCAGACCGTTACCGTGAGAGTTCGAGAGCTACAGCAGCTATTGTTAATGCTGCATTAAAAGATATGGGAATAATCGATCAATCTAACATGCTTGATAGGAAGAAAATAGAGAGAGAGAGAGAGAGAGAGAATTCGTGTAGGCAAGAAAAATATTGTTAGATCTAGATGTGAAAATGTGATTATTGAATGTATAGGGTTTGATGGAAGAAAGGATGATACGTTAACCAACCAAGTATGGAAAAGAAAAAGAACAACATTATGTGCTGATCAAAGACCCTGGAGGTATCTACGTAGACCATCTCTGCCCTGACGCAGGAAATGCTCGGTGTATAGCTGATGAAATTATAACGTTCTTAATTGATTCAGCGAGCATCGACACTCTCAATGCTCTGCTATGCGACGGTACTGCTGTCAATACTGGTAGAATTGCTGGTACCATAAAATTGATTGAAATTTTTTTGCATAGATCAGTTCAATGGGTCGTGTCTTTTACACATGAATGAACTCCCCTTCAGACACATATTTGAAACCATAGACGGAAAAACGTCAGGGCCAAATACCTTTAAAGGTTCAATTGAAGCCAAATTGAAATGTGATTTAACCATTTTAGACTTGGTGGCATTTTCACCAGTTCAGGGCAACCTCCAAGATATACCACCGAATGTCGTGAAAGAGTTGAGCAGTGATCAAAAGTATCTCTATGATATGTGCCTAGCAGTGCAATCTGGATGGGTATCTGAAAGTCTAGCCCGCAGGTCTCCAGGTGCCATTCATCATGCTCGCTGGATTACCCGAGTAAACCGGATTCTTCGTTTATATGTATCGACTTTGCATCCCGAACAAAATCTGAAAGAACTGGTAACCATCGTCATGAAATCATATGCTCCTAGATGGTTTCATATCAAATCCCATCCTAAAGCTACTGACGGAGCACGGAATTTTTTTCATTTGATTGTCTTGATACGAGGATTGGAAGAAAAACATCGCATTATTATGGAACCGGTGTTCCGTAATAATGCCTATTTTGCCAATCCCGAAGCTATCCTACTGTCAATGCTTACTGATAGCAGACATGTCGAGAGAAGATGCTCTTCAGAAGATACTCTCAGTCCGACACGTTTCAGTGGCACACGAAATTTTGAGCTTCCTAAATCTCTAAATTTCGATTCCAAAGACTACTACGAGATGATTGACTGGAGAAAGGAAGTTATCAATCCTCCACCTTTGATAAGGAATTTCAGCAATGAAGAGCTACTGCATACAAGAACAGAACCCTCGAAAATTGCTGCCTTTTCATGCCACAGTCAAAGCGTGGAAAGTGCAGTGAACTTAGTGACAAAAGCATCAGAACAAAGGATTGGCTACGGCAATCGGCACAAATTTATCCTCAATCAACTGGAATCAAGAAAAAGACTGCCACAGTTTGAATGGAAAAGCCAATGGGGCCAAGGAACATTCACAAGTAATTAGTGAATTGTGAAGGTAATTTTTAAATTAAATTTTGTTTTTACTTCAAAGCTTTTTGTGTAATAAATGGTACAATAGACTAATTGTCTTCTTTTCAGACAAATATACTAGGCCTATATGAGGTTTATGAATTGGTCTCCTAGGCAATCAGTACTCCAAACTAAAGTTTATGCCACCCTTTTCTATATACTGATAACACTTTTTGGGGATGCGGCAATTTTTCAAGGATTTGAAATTTCTTGGATAATTGCCTGAAAATTGCACATGAGGTATATTATGCAATTTTAAGGGGGGTCATCTCTATAAAAAAATGCTCAAAATGATCTCCATTTTGATTTATGATACTATTTTTAATTTGGGGGCGAGCCAAAAATAAGAGGGAGTATGCTAGTGGTACGGAGGGGAACATAAACTTTCTTTTGGAGTATGTTGGTCAGGATATCATTTCATAAACCCGACATAGTGCCCATCTAAAAAAAATCATTTTGTCTAGATTTCGACCCGGCCTAAATTATATATACAGGGCGTCCCAAAAAAATGTACACACACTTTAACAGCTGATAGCTCAATTGATGTTTCTTTCTTTCCAAGTTAAACCCATTAGAATTAATAATGGCAGTCAGACTAAGCTTTGAACAAAGGAAATTCATTCTAAAATGCTACTGGAAGTGTGAAAACGCAGTTGAAGTGCAAAGACAGTTTAGGAGGGAGTTTCAAACAGATCCACCAACGCGACTTACCATCACTCGAATTAGAGATAAGTTTGAAGCCGATGGAACTGTTCAGAATGTCCACAAGAAGCGTTCCGGAAGACCACGGACATCGACAAGCCCCACAAAGCAAGAAAGAGTACTGGAAACGTATCACCAAAGTCCAAGAAAATCTGTGCGGCAAGCGAGTCGTGAGGTAGGAATTTCAGAATCGTCTGTCCAACGCATTTTGAAGCGCTGTCAATGGAAAAGTTACATTCCAAGATTAGTCCATGCTATTAATGAAGATGATCCGGACCGAAGAGTGGAGTATTGCGAGTGGTACTTGGCACGATGTGGATGTGGACTGGACGAAGGGGTTTCGTAGAATACCCTCCGCGTTCACCAGACCTCACACCACTAGACTTTTTTTTATAGGGATACTTAAAAGACAAAGTCTACGCTATAAAACCTGCAACAGTCGCTGAATTGAGAGCAGCCATTGAACGAGAATGCACACAAATACCAAACGAAATGTTTCGTGATGTTTGCGATTCCATTGCTTCGCGTTATCAGCAGTGCCTGGACCAGAACGGACGTCAGTTTGAAAACAGGCGTTGACAAAACAATTAAATAATGTCTGTAGATTCTATTAGATTTTGAAAATGAAATGTATTTTAATAAACACTGCCTTTATAATTATTTAAAGTGTGTATACATTTTTTTGGGACGCCCTGTACAGGGTGGGCCGTAAGTTTCCATACATAGGAAAAATTAAACATTTGTTTTTTTGTTTCAGATACCCTAAGAATATGCGTTTGACGTAAGATCTTGTTTACTGATGAAGCAAATTTTTACGTCAATGGAGAGGTTAATCGGCAAAACATACGTTATTGGAGTAATGCTAACCCCAACTGGCTGAGTCCGACGAAGATGCAAGGTGCCGGTAAAGTGATGGTGTGGGCCGGGATATGGGGTGACAGAATTATTGGACCAATTTTTGTCAGTGAAATCTTAATGCCGAAAGGTATCTTAACATGTTGCAAGAAGAGATTTTCCCATCCCTGCTAAACGAGGAAGGTAACTTCCCAGTTTACTTCCAGCAAGATGGAGCTCCACCTCATTATGGTCTTCACGTGCGTCGGTATTTGGATCAGCAGTTTCCGGATGCTTGGATTGGTCGGCGTGGTCCTGTGGAGTGGCCTCCCAGATCCCCAGATCTCACCCCCCTTGATTTCTATCTTTGGGGCACTTGAAGGCCATGGTGTATCAGGAAAAGATACGAGACATAAATCATCTAAAGGAACGTATCACCAACGCCATTACAAGCATAACGTCAACTGTGCTAATGCGTGTTCATCAACAGTGGGGAACACGTATTGAAATGTGTTTTCAAAACAATGGCAACCATGTAGAGCATATTATATAAATAAAAATGGTTGTCCATAACAAAATGTTTATTTTTCCTATGTATGGAAACTTACGGCCCACCCTGTATATATATATATATCAAAATTGGAAGCATAATTAAACCCTCGGAAGTAATTTGAGATGCATGGGTTGAGAATGTGTACAGTACACTGCACCGATACCCCTTGCCTTAAGTGACACTTGAGCCAGACTGGTGATCACATCTCTTTATACGAGGGGTACCCAACCGATCGACCGCGAAGTACTTTAGTCGATCACATGGCAGAAATGGGTATTTTCCAAAACTTGCAATAACTATAGAAAATAATCATAAAAGAAAAGAAAAATATCAACGATTCTTTATTCATAACTAATAATGTGGATCTTATAAAGTGGTACACGATTCCAATTATGAGGTATGGAAGGGGGAAGAGGTTGGGATGGAAGTGGTGAGAGGCGGTTGAGTATGGGTAGGATTAGGTAGATCATTTTTCCTGGCCAAAGTTTAAGAATGTTGGTTTGGTTGGTTGGTTTGCTCATTGTATCAGTTGCTCGGAGACACTAGCACCAAAAGGTAGACAATCCCACTTTAAGTGGTTAGCACGAACGAAGGTCTGATGTTTTAAAACCATAAAACTCTGTTATTTTACTTTAGTCTTTCAGAGTCCACTGTTTACTTTCTTAATCTAGGACTTACTTGTTCCCTGCGCATGAGGACCCTGGCGGTGCCCTGATTCTCATTATGGAGAACTTTGAGGGGTCCTAGGCCTCGTTCCTTCCACTCTTTATCGTGAAACCTAAACAATTTGGCTCGACCTTCGAACAACACCTGAAAATGGGTTGTAAAAAATACAGTTATATGAAGACAATGACTCGTATCTACGAGGGGAAGACGGAAACACACATGATAATTAAAACCCACTCTAACACAGACAGACAGTTTATTTCCATGTTTATTTATTTATTGCTTCGTTTTTCTGTATCCACCCGAAGAGGATGCCAGTGGGCATCGAAACTGTTGTGGAAATAAACTCTGTCTATTAGAGTGGGTTTTAATTATCATATTTTGACCTTCACGTAGAAAAAATAAGTTTTTTGCACGGAAACATATATTCATACCCACTCAAAGTAGGTTAATGAAAGAGTTTTATTTTCTATTTAAACCAATTTCTGGGGTTAACCTAAAAGTAATGAAGAAGTAATGAAAATTTTAAAATTTCAAAGAATCGGCTAAATTTGGCCGATGACCAAAAAATGGCCGATTCTGCCGGTGCCGATTAATCGGTACACCACTAACGGTTACCTATCTAACTGCAAACAAACTCAACAATGCTCAACCTCGCTGATCCAACGGGAAGTGGTGTTGCAATGTGGTCACAACATAGCCCCATATAAACTGTTACTTTGCAAATGGTACTAAGGAATAGGGTCCATCGCGTTCATGAAACGAATGCGACAAAATGACACAGAACATTATATTTTCTCACAAAGTCACATTAAGAGAAACTAGTAATTAAAACCTTGCGTGTTAACGTGAAGTACGGTACTGCATTGTATCCAGATAACTAACTTTATACGAATGCAACAAACCTTGCGTGTTAACGTGAAGTACGGTACTGCATTGTATCCAGATAACTAACTTTATACGAATGCAACCCTTCTTTACAGGAGAGTAATCTCACTTCAACAGCAAACTAATTAAGAAAATCATTACCTCTCATAAATAGATTAAAAAATACGAAGTGTCTTTTGACACGCTCTTCAAAGCAACTTCTCTTAATCCCCCGCCCCCATGATTACAAATTACCAATACGGTACATTTTATGGAAATATCATAGCTACTAATGGGAAAGTGAATTCACGACCTAAGTTACCCCGAGCCTTGAAACTCGCGTATGCCACTGGGAAAAAAAATTAAAATTATACAAACACTAAACCTTAAAATCCATACCTTCTCCTCCTCCTCTCCTGTACACACTTCCACTTGCGCGGGTAAGGGTATTATGGGCTTAAAATCTGGGCACGGGTCATGCCCATCGTCTACATAGTGATCACTTTCATTGATGCTCTTCACAGGTGACGATTTGGCCTCAACTGAAGGTGCTAAAACAGCCATGGGTGCGGGGCCGGGGGTGAAATGATTGCCGTTGCTGGGCCACTGCCCAAAGGTATGGTTAGCGGTATTACCATGATCACTGGGAGAGTCTGCAAGGTGAAAGAAGCGACATTACACGCACAAACGAAACTCGTATTACCGTTACCAGCCCTCATCATTTCCCCATACTAGCGCTAAGATCCCTCTTGGTCCCCGATTTAAATGGCTGCGAGAAACAGGCTGCGTACATATCATCTATCCAGCTCTGAGCTTCATACAAAGAGGCAACTTTAACACTATGTTCAATTCCTTTCCCTTCCGATACTACTACTACAACACAAATTAAAGTTTAATCGCAATTAGGCCGTAATCTTACGCGTAACGGGTGTCGAGGTGAGTGTCGATGCCAGAAGGTTTTTGGTGTTACCTCTCTCGGGGGACTGGTAAGTGGTGATGGCGGAATACAACGGTGCTGCCACATTCGACAGCAATCCCTCAGTGTTAAAAACTGTCTCCGATGTTGAGCCAGAGAGCGCTGAAGTGGAACACCAATTACAATGTTTTACCAGTATTAATTTAGGCTCCGTTCGTATAAAATCGGTAAAGTGGTTGAGAACACTCTAATGACACTACATATATATCAGCCGTGCCAATTACAATTAATTGCCACTATCAATAGACTCTCGAGCCCTACACTTCACTTATGCAAGCCAAACTTACCGATATATAAACCATAAATATAATGTGCTAAATATAACATAATCGGCAACATCGATTCACAAAATCTACCATTCCTTCATTACTTATTATTGACATAAAAATTACGTACAGTTTGGGAAAAAAGTTCGCCTAGAAAATTTCTAGAAAACAAGAAATTACTAGTTGGGAATATTCTTCTTTGGATATTCTTTACTTTTTGGTGATAGTAACAAAATTTTAAAAACAAAACCGAATCATTATTGACTAGTAATTTTTTATAAATTTTACAAATTTCGTTTCTTTGCAAACGTTTTCCACGAGTGTATATTTATTCAATAAACGATTTTAATAATTTAACGGCTAATTAATAATGATTATAATTACTTTGAGAGATAGATGGGAATGCTATAGCACTGGTGGCAGGCAAAGAAATCTGGTAGGAATGAGGTGGTCCAGTTGTGGTTGGCACATCCTTTGTTGACTTACCCTGGGGTGTTTTCAAAGTCACATTCGGTTGCTGAAATGACAAATGATTATATATTATTCTAGTTACGTACCATCACGGGCATAGGGGCCCGATTTTGTCGGGGGGGGGGGGGGTATAAACGAAACCTAAAATCGATTTTAGCCCTTTACTATATAAACCGACAAATTTGTAACATTTCAAATACACGCATTCATACCTTAATCCGACAAAAAACTCATGCAGTTAAGTCATATTTTTATTAAACACTATTTGTAGGTATACACAATTGTACAAAGGCTGAGCACCAAACAAGTTACAACAATAAAGTAAGCTGTAACAAGTTATATCAAATGGGGTACTTGAATACTGCCATTTCGCGACAGGTTTTCCTTTAATCAAATATTGCATGATTCAAGATCTGAAGACATACATTTCGGGTAGAGATGATATCCTATATGAAAATCATAAAAAGTTTCGGGTGAAATCATGGTGATTGAAAGTATGTATACTGGGCTTTTGCCCGAATAAATTCAGTCGGGCTGAATTTTTTACCCCCATGACCCCACGACTCCTACGCCTATGAGTGCCATGTTACACTTATCAAAACATCTAAAAGCAGTAATACTTTTTAGTTTCCTAAACCGAATGAAAAATGACCCTTTGCTTTCATTAATAATAATAATAATAAAATAATAATAATAATAATAATAATAATAATAATAATAATTTTAAGGTCAACTTGTAATTTCATATATTTGAGAAAATCATCTCCAAATTGCTAAAAGAACTCACAAATTTCTCAAATGCGTGACAAATTTGGAGAACACTTCCCAATAACAGTAATAATGTTTCTTGTTGTTTTACCTCCTTCGTAACAGCAAAAGTTACGTGAATTAGTTTAAATCTGATTTTTTTTTAACGAAAAATTATGAAAATTTTAAAAAATTGGGTACCTATAAGCAAATAATCGTAAATATATTTACTTTTAAAAATATTCACTTAACTAATTTAAATTGTTTCATCAGAATCATTTTTAAATCTACCTATCACTTTATTCTCAAGAGATGCACTTATACATACAAGGATACCTATTCTTTGGATAAAATATTTAAATGATAGTTCGCTTCGTTAAGGCCATTTTTGGAATGTACAATATCGTTATTTGACGGACAAAAGCACGAAATGTGGACCAGAAATGTAAAATTTTATGTAGAATCAGATAAGAGCCGGAACCACTTCAGATTTCTGTTCTTGACCTTGAATTTGAAGGTCAAACATCACTGACCTTGAAATTTCTATTTTTCATCAGCACCACCGTTTTTGTGGACAAAAACACCCAGTTGTAGGTTAAAACTTCAATATTCCACGCCTTAATTGGTATTGGTATTGGTATTAATAATTGTTGATATTTTTTTCAGATGGAAGGCACAAAGAGCGAGCGAGCGGCCAGCCGTTCTGTTGACTGGAACCTCCGCGTCATCTGCCAAGACAGACCCATCAAGAAAAGTTGCGATGTCCTCTGAGAAATCTATATGAATCGGAGAACGCCTACAGAAGTATTCTGAACATTGTAGGGTTCCAGTGCCTCCCAGGCGCCAATACTCTGTTGGGTTGCTCATGAACAAAGGAAAGTGGCATCATGCTTGTCAAGAAAAATTCAGCAGCGGTAAACTTAAACGAGCAAGGAAGCGTAAACTAACAATGGAAGCTGCCGAGGAGGCGGAATTTCAAAGCGACAGATGCTCGAAACGGACACAGCGCCATGACAAGATGTGTTGTATATTCTGCAACAAAGGGGCCGATTTTGGCTGACTTTATGGCTATACCAGTCCGAATGCTGAGAAATTGTTGCGTTCTTTTGCCGAAGAGATGAATGACTACGAAATGTGCGGAAAAATTGCAAGGGGCGATCTAGTTGGAATAGAGGCTAAATATTATGCTCCCTGCCTTCTGAAATACAGGAACAACATCGATCGTTCGTCACAACAAAGCGCAGCAGCGGTAATGGAAACTACTCCAAGTTACAAGAAATTAACCGAGCTCGAGCATTTGGTGACTTAGCCGATGATACTGAGACGGCTGTTGAGCATGGAGAGACTATCTTCAATTAATTAATTATCTGTACTGCACAAATCTTCAAGCAAAGGTTGGAAGAGAAGAGCTTGAACACGCCGTAACAGTCAACATAACTTGCCTGAAAGAAGAGCTTTTGGAACATTCCCAAATTACGGACGACAATCACAATCAAATTGCCTTCTCTTTGGAAGGCTGTACATTAGGGTGGCCCACTTTAAATTTTTTTTTTAAAGTATAGGTTATCGTAGTTTTTCCCATTATTTGGCACTATACTAGCACATTGGTACCATTTTTACAAAAGTTGATCAATATTTAGGGGTCTCGCATCGACCTTGAAATTACATTTTTTTTTTTAAATGCGTACTTTTTAACTTTTTACTGAATCAAGATAAATCATTAAGTAGGGATGTTTTCTGAATCCTCTTGATGAGAGAGGTCGTTTGGTGTGCCTTCCAATGTAATACGACTAACGGTTTAAAAGTTGTGCCTGTATACAGGTAATACCAATGTGCTAGTATAGTGCCAAATAATGGGAAAAACCACGATCACCTATACTTTTCAAAAAAATGAGTCACCATACCCGGGCGGAATGTATAATGTATATAGGTAATTAGAAAATGCACTATGCCTATGCCAGGTACCTAACCTATTTCTTTTTTTGCAGATCATAACATTTTGAAATTCTGTCTGAGTTCCTCATCCTTTGTCATGGACAAATCGATGGCAACCATAACTGGAAGAACTCTTGAAGTTACAAATAGAGTCATCAAAAGGAAAGGCGAAAATAACATCGCTACCTTCTCTAAGATCGGCCTCGGAAATTTTTAGTTGACCAACCGTCGTCCTCCATCAGTGGTAGCAAATTGCCAACAACACGGCAGGTTTTGCAATACTTCTTCAGTGTTATCCAGTACACTGCTAACAGGAAAGACGCATTCAAAGAAACCGTAAACAACGTCTTAAAGTTTTGGAACATGGCCCGCATTAAAACAATCACAAAGCTCAACTGCGAACGGAAGCTAGAGGCATTGTGGAAAGAGTGGCACTTACTCCAAAAGAGCAGAAGACGAGAAACTGACGCCGGAGGAAAACGGCAGAAGTTTTCGGACAGTGTGGACAAGCTGTGGGATATCGGAGCATCTGACGCTGTCGAAGATATAAAGAAGAATCGACTGCTGTCCGACAAGGACAAGAAAGAAGACTTGACTTCTACCTCGATCAACGTGGTCCTCGGGTGGCAACGATGAGCGGGAACGATAAAGTTTTCGCTGTAAAAAGAAAGCTACAGGAAGGAAGAAAACGTCCTCGCCAGGAGCCGCAAACCTCAGTGTGCATACGAAACCGGAGATGAGGCCATGGAGAATGATGATACTGGCATGTCAGGAGAGTCGGAGACAGAACTAGCGTTCCCCCTGCCGAAAGAGCCAAGTGTGTGTCAATCTTCCTCGCCGCATCCTTAATGCACCTGCTGTCATGGAAGTGGCTGATCGTTTCCGAATGTCCATTGGACATGCGGATACATTAAGGATACATTCCGCCCGGGTATGGTGACTCATTTTTTTGAAAAGTATAGGTGATCGTGGTTTTTCCCATTATTTGGCACTATACTAGCACATTGGTATTACCTGTATACAGGCACAACTTTTAAACCGTTAGGCGTATGACATTGGAAGGCACACCAAACGACTTCTCTCATCAAGAGGATTCAGAAAACATCCCTACTTAATGATTTATCTTGATTCAGTAAAAAGTTAAAAAGTACGCATTTAAAAAAAAAAACTAGTAATTTCAAGGTCGATGCGAGACCCCTAAATATTGATCAATTTTTGTAAAATGGTACCAATGTGCTAGTATAGTGCCAAATAATGGGAAAAACCACGATCACCTATACTTTTCAAAAAAAATTGAAAAGTGGGCCACCCTACTGTACATGGCTAATAAAGTGCGCGATGACAATCCCGCTGTCCTTTGCAAACGAAAACCATCCCTTCCCGCCCTCTCTGTCACAGTTTGGGGACGAAGTTTGGTACCAAGTCAGACCTCCTATCTCGCATTTATAGTCCCGACCAGGCCGAGCCTCCACCTTTTGCGGACGCAAAGGTTTTTGGCAGACCTGTCCTCACTCACCTGCTGACCTCCACTGGATGTTCAACGTTCCAAGAATACGCCGAGAAAGTGTCCATCCCATTTATCAGGAAAGAAATGGAATCGACCTCGAGGGTGAACATTGTGTGCAACAAGTACGTCGAGATTAGCTTGAAACAAACTACCAGAGAGAAGCGCGGACACGGAAAAGAGTACGTGATCAGCAAAGCGAAGCTGCCAAAGAAATGACCATAATTCCTGCGGGAGTCGAAAAAAGAGATCTTTCCAACTTTTTTGGAGAAGCTATCCAGGCGAGCTCCGCAAAAGGCAAGGTGGTATGCGTGACAACTGGTTTTACTCTCGCTGCTCGTGGAACAATCATGGAGAAGCCGTTCCCATGAGGAGACGGACACGCGTGTCGACGCAGGGGGGGGGGACAGACAGTCGTGGTGCGCACACACTATAAACACGGACATTGTCGTATGTTAGGATTGTAAGAGAGATTTATTAATGAATATAAAATAACATTTCCGTGTGCGACGGAAGTGTGTGGGGTACGGAAGATTGGGGTTGGACATAAACGACGGGGTATTGAATGGTGGAATGTGGAGGCTGAAGTGTTGGTGAAGCAAAAGAGGGAAGTGTATGCTCGGTACTTGCAGAGCAGAAGTGTGGGTGATTGGAAAAAGCATAAGAGGAAGAGGCAGAGGCAAGAAATAAAGAGAAAAGTGCGAGAGCTGAAAGAGAGCAAATGAGAGATTGGGTAAGAGTGTCAAAAAATTTCAGGGAGAACAAGATGATGTTTTGGAGAGAAGTGAATAGTGTGAGGAAAATGAGAGGGCAGATGAGCATGGCTGAAAAGAGTCGATGGGGAAGTGATGACGGAGAGAGAAAATTTGAAGACAAGGTGGAGTGAATATTTTGAGGGATTATTGTCGGAAGATGGGGAAGCAGATGTGGTATATTTGGGCAGAGAGGGGGTTCAGAGGAGGAGAGTTGTAGTGAATGGGTTGGTCCGTAGGATGGAGGTGGAGGAGGCCCTAAGCAGGATGAAAGGTGCAAAAACGCTAGGAGTGAATGGGATCGCTGTGGAGCTCCTGAAAAAAAGGCGGTGATTGTAGTGTTCATTGGTTAATGCGTCTGTTTAATGTGTGTATGAACAGAGGAGAGCTGCCTCAGGACTGGTGGCGTGCATGTATCGTCCCCCTGTATAAAGGCAGGGGGACAAAAATGTGTGCTTGAATTATAGAGGAATTAGTCTGTTGAGTGTGCCAGGTAGGGTATATGGGAGAGTGGTGATTGAAAGGGCTTGCACGAAGCATCAGATTGGGGAGGAGCAAGGGGGTTTTAGAAGAGGTAGAGGGTGTGTGGACCAGGTGTGAGAGAAATACTTGGAGAAAGAAAGGGATTTATATGTGGCATTCATAGATCTTGAAAAAGCGTATGATGGAGTTGACAGAAAGGTGAGTGACCAGTGCTGCAGCTGTATGGGGTGCATGGGTCGTTGAATGCAGTGAAAAGTTTTTACCAAGAGAGTAGAGCATGTGCGCGTGGGGGTTTCCTGTGAAAGTGTGTGTACGGCAGGATGTCTCCATGGTTGTTTAATGTGTTTATAGACGGGGTAGTGAAAGAGGTGAATGCAAGGGTCATGGGGAGGGGAGCGGGGGTGAAGCATGTTGCGGGGGGGGTGTTTGGGAAGTGAATCAGTTGTTGTATGCAGATGATACGGCTCTGGTAGCGGACTTGAGAGAAAAGCTACAGAGACTAGCAACTGAGTTCGGGAGGGTGTGTGAAAGAAGGAAGCTAAGAGTAAATGTGAATAAGAGTAAGGGTGTGTGTTGCTGTAAAAGGGAGGTTCGTGAGCGACTGAGTTGGTATGGGGAGGAAATGAAAGAAGCGGCATGTTTCAGTCCTGGGGCTGGATGTGCAAAGGAATGGGACGATGGAGACAGGTGGGTCACAGGGTGGAAGAAGGGGCAAAGGTACTGGGTCCTCTAAGAAGTGTTTGGAAGGAGAGGGCAGTGCCTATGGGTGTGAAGATGGGTATGTATGAAGGTATAGTAGTAGTGCCAACAGTGTTGCATGGATGGTGAGTGCGAAGGAAAGGAAAAGGGTGGATGTACTGGAAATGAAATTCTTGTGAACGATCTGTTGAGTGAGGCACATTGATCATGTACGATCGAAGGAGTCTTTTGGAGAGAGCAGATGAGGGGGTGTTAAAATGGTTTCGGCATATGGAGAAGAACTACAGAAGCTAAAGCTAACAAAGACCCTAAGATCCACTCTAAGGTTAGCTCGAGAGAAAGAAGAGAATAGAGGGTTAAAAAAAGAGAATAAAGGGTTAAGTAAGTAGCAAAACCTATCATTCGTGGGTTAACATTCATTCAGAAAGAGAGAAAAACTCACCATCATCATCAGCCAGCCACTGCCAACAAGTCGGGACGGTGGTGGGGGAAGGGAGCCTTGCTAACTTTTAGCTTATCGATATAATGCGCAATCTCACCCTCGTAAACAGTTATTTCATTCAAAATAGTCTCGCTACTAAATGGAACGATATCGTCCACGTCGGGGTCATTATTTACGTCTTCTACGGTAAAAACTGTCGCAAAAAAAGTTTGTTAAAAATACCCGCCATCACCTGAGCGTCGGAAGCTAAAGCGCCGTTAGCGTCCACTAGAGGGCCTATGTTATCTTTTATCGGCTTACGATTATTGACGTAGATAAACTTTTTCGAATTATGTTTACTATCCACAACTACAAGTCTCTCAAAATTACACTTAGCATTCCTAACTGAACTTTTAACCTGACGGCTAAGCTCGATATATCTATTACAGTTAGCTGCCGTACCAATGCGCTTATTAAGTCTATACGCTCTGTTACGTTCGTTTATGAATTCCCCTATTTCCCTAGTCCACCACTTGGGCCTACCATGATTACGAGCGCGCTTGGGCCTCCGCGGAATAAACTCCCTTTCGACATTCAAAAAACTTTCTTTAAACGCCTCCCAATGAAAATTTGCGTCATTACCCATAAATAAATTATCCCAGTCCACTACTCTCATCCTATCCGCAAAACTATCAAAATTAGCCCTACGAAAATCAGGGACTTCTATTACGTTATTATCCTTACTGTTTTCTATCAATAGCTTAAACCTAATAATTTGGTGATCACTACATCCCAAACTCTTACCTACTTCCAAACCTTCGACTATATTTTCGTCGTTCGTCATCACCACGTCTAAAATATCGTCACCGCGCGTTGGTTCGGTAATCATCTGTCGTAAAAATTATCTTCCATGAACTTGGTCTCAAACCCTCATCATTACCAGTAAGTCTCGTAATTAACGTTAGGGCAGTTAAAGTCTCTGACAACTATGCTATCCCAATTATTAATAAAGTTACTAAGAAGTGCGTAAAATCTAGTATTGGTATCGAGGGGTTGAACGAGAAGTCTATAAACAACAACGAAATTAAAGGTAATAAATACTATGGGAGGGAAAGGAAGGGGGGACGGGAGAAAGGAAGGGGGAACGGGAGAAAGGGGGGGTGGAGGAGGGGGTTGGGTTAGCTGGTCCTGGACGTCTGGGAAGGGAAAAGATGCGCGCTCGATAGAAGTGGAATGATGTGGTATATGGGGGGCGACGGGCTGGCAATGTGCCGGCTTAGGGTGTATGAAGTGGTCTGGGTAAACCGTGTAGTAATGTCTAATTAAGAATTAAAATGTTTTGTTTATTAGAATTTAATAATGTTTGTTTAATAAGAAACGTAATTACAGTAAATAATTGTTTGGTTATAAAATGCTAGTTGGCAACACCCCGAAATGGTCTAGAGGCAGAGAAAAGCAGAATGCCCAATAACGAGTTATCGGACGGCCGTTGGCCTAATAAAGGTGTTTTTTGTGTATTACGATGTTTGTAAATTTAGAATATTCTTTTGTGCCTCTCTCCGGCTAAATGTTAACGCTAATTTCACTCTCGCATTACCCCGTTCATCTGAAAGTGTTTCGGTATAAATAAAAGTCAGTTAAAGAATAAATGGAGTATAATTTATACCCCTTTCTGCGCATTGTTCAAATTCCTCACCGGCTCACGCCTCCCATTTTTATAAAGTATAGCGAAATCGAGTGTAAAGAGAAATAGCAAACGATAAAAAGAAATTGAATAAAGAAAGAGCAAATAGTTAAAAACGCAAATACGAAGTAAAAAGAATGGATTCATTCACTACAACCGTGGAGTGGTCTGTGGATAATATTGCCGCGAGGCAGGGGCATTATCATCATGTCAACTGAAGTGAATGTGAGCGATTGAGGATTGTTCCTGACGCGACTTCACTGCCGCGGGAGTGCGCGTTTAGGTTTAGAAAAAAAATAACGTAACAGAATTCATAATATATACAGGTCGCCCTCGCTTTATGCGACTTCTCTTAATGCGACAGTAGTATGCCCGCAAAAATGTCGAGTGCAATGCAAATGCATGCAACATGATGAGTGCGCTTTGAACCCCACTTTCACCCCGCTAAATTATTTATATATATATTATATATAATATACACGTGAACTCCAAGTGTAACCTAACCTACTGCTCAGTCCCACAATATATATATATATACACGTGGTGTGTATGCATTTACAGAGCTGCTTTTATACGAGTTGTATGTGAACCCCAAGGGGTATCCTAACCTAAGGCAGCTCAGGCCCACAAGTATGAAATGTATGTGGGTGTGTATGCATGTACGTCTGCCAGTAACATTATAAATAAAGACTGTTAGGAGCTCCTCCCATCAACAACACACAGTCGAGATGAGGGCTACACCAATCGTCTAAGTATAGACTTTAAGACCTCTCAGCAGTAACACAGTACTGTATTACATATCCGACTTACCTACGCCTTTTACTTACCAGCCAGATCTTACCAACGCCTGTTAGACCAATATGGTCTCAAAATACTACACAGACAATAGTCAAAGCTATTAATCTTCTCATTAACATATTAAATACGTTTACGCGGCCAGAACAGACCAGTAAGGTCTCAAAAAACGGCACATCCAATAGTCAAAGCTATTGAACTTCTCGTGGCAGAAAACCACCACGAGGCCGTGTTGTCAGCAAGGCGCTCATTTAAACAAAAATTCAAATATGGTAAACCAAATTTAAAGCAAAAACAAATTTGTCTTAATATACAAATATATCTTTAAATCTTATTATAAAAAAATATTTTAATTTTATAATAAAATGATTTTATTTTAGGGTAACATCCATTTTTCGCCTTTAACCCGCATTAAAGAAGAATCATTTAAAGCATGTTTTTGTCTTAATATAGCCAAATTTACCTTTAAATTGTATTATAAAAAAATAAATTTAATTGTTAAATCAGATTTTAGCTTTAGTGGTAACTTATTTATTTTTCACCACCTTTCACACCATGCCAAAATCAAGGTCCAGGATTTTGGAGATACGTAGACACAGTTTGAGAGACTGGAGGTCATAGACGGGGGGAAAAGTGAATTGAGGAAGATTGTTTCATTGTTCACCAGTTGGGGGCCATTCAAAAATTATGTAACGCTTCTTTCCACCAAAATTTATACCCCCCACTCCCACAACATTGTTACACTTATCCAACCACCCCTTAAAAAATTATGTAACACCAGCACTATCCCCCCTACCTCACATTACCCTAAAAAAGGTTATTTTCAATAAATTGTTACTTCTCTTTCACCAAAAACGTTGCTCATCATTTATTCAAAACACCTTTTTATGCATGATAATAATTAATTTGTTACTCTCAGCTATACTTATACAAGACATGCTGAAATTACATATCTTGTCATTTCCCATTCTACGTATGTGTGAAGAAGTGTTATGTAACACTTGAGGTGACACCCCCCAACCCCACTCACCTGGCCTAACACCCCCCACCCCCATGTAACTAACACCTGGCCTAACACCCCCGACCCCCTTCCGCGTTACATAATTTTTGAATGGCTCCTTGAGTAGATGAAAGATTGAAAATACCGATTAACTCTTGCGTTAGAGAGATGGACAGAAAAAGAATGAGAAAATGTAGAAAGTCTGGTACTGCGTGCTCTCCTTAAAGGAGGAGGCATGCAGTTAGAGTTCAGAAGAGCAATGTCCGTTATAATAGCGATAGTAGAGAGAGAGTGAGGCAACATTGCGGCGAAGAGAGAGGAATTGAAGACAGTCAGTAAGAGGTGGGTAATTGATGAGACAAAAATACTTTGGTTCCACCCGGTCAAGTACGGCTGTGTGGGTTGAGTATGAGAAGCATACTTCATACAGGGACGGACAACACCCCTGTACAGAGACAGCAACTGAGAACGAGTGAAAAAACTGCGGAGGCAATACAGCACACCTAACCTCTTAGAAGCTGTTCTTATTTCTTTTAACGTTTTTTTAATATAATGTCAGATGATTATTTTATTTGGCGATTTTTTCATTGAATTTATGAAAGAATCTTAGAAAGGTTTTTGGAGGGTTAGGAGAGGTCCTGGAACGCATCCCTATTAAATACTCGTAAATGTAATACTGTAAATGGCTATCTTTATGCGAAGTCGCTTTATGCGAACTTTTTTTGGAACGCAACCCCGCATAAATCGAGTGTGACCCGTAAACGTAAAATGTCAGGTTTAATAGATGAATTATAAAGCTACGAAATGGTCCTTAGAATTTGATGAATTTGGACAAGCGTTCCTGACTTTTTGCACGAAGCCAGAACAACGGGTTTTGTTGTGTTCATACTAGTAATTGCGGTTAGCCAATCAGGCACAGGCTTGGCTGTCACGTGATGCCCGCCTCCAGTTTTGTCCAATCATGTTATTAAAAACATTAATTTTCAGATACTTGATCTATATAATTAAGTAATTTAATATCGTAAAATAGGCCAATAAAGTTAGTTAATAAACTTACGAAATTATAAAAACTATTGAAATCATGTATTAGATAATTACCTTTCTTAAGTTTTAGGTTCAAAGATAACGAACAGATCAGGTGTAAAGCGCGAATGGTACAATGAAATCATCCCGATGGAAAGGCAACGCATCGCTAAGTAGTAGTTAGTCAAGAGTTGAGAGCAGGCTTGGGGTCAAGTATTTACTTGAACTTGATAATTGGTACTTAAGTACCAATTTTTAGGTACTTGTACTTGACATTTCACAATTAGTCGTACTTTACTTGAAAACTCCCCAGTATTTTCAAGTATTTTCGATGCAATGTAAAACTTTTGTACTTTGGAAATGTGTACTTTAGAAATTTGTGTACATGTTCATTTTCTTACATTTTCAGCACAAATTTTGAGATTCTGAATCCTAATGTATGCAATAGATGGGCCTCGTGAAGTGTTTCAGCAATAGAGTACAATGTACTGTATTGCAATAAAATTATCAATAAAATAGGAATAATTTTTTATTAATTTCTTCTGCAAGAGTACTTGTACTTGATCATTAAGTACTTTGAATTACTTGACCAATTTTCCTATATCAAGTACTTGTAAATTCTGAAAGTACTTGTACTTCACTTGTACTTGAGAAAAAGTACTTGATCCTTATGAATTATGAAATTATGTAATTGCCTTATGAGAGGGAGAAAGGAAGGGGGGACGGGAGAAAGGAAGGGGGGACGGGAGAAAGGAAGGGGGGACGGGAGAAAGGAAGGGGGGACGGGAGAAAGGAAGGGGGGACGGGAAAAGGAAGGGGGACGGGAGAAAGGAAGGGACGGGAGAAAGGAAGGGGGGACGGGAGAAAGGGGGGTGGAGGAGGGGGTTGGGTTAGCTGGTCCTGGACGTCTGGGAAGGGAAAAGATGCGCGCTCGATAGAAGTGGAATGATGTGGTATATGGGGGGCGACGGGCTGGCAATGTGCCGGCTTAGGGTGTATGAAGTGGTCTGGGTAAACTTGATCATTAAGTACTTTGAATTATTTGACCAATTTTCCTATATCAAGTACTTGTAAATTCTGAAAGTACTTGTACTTCACTTGTACTTGAGAAAAAGTACTTGATCCTTATGAATTATGAAATTATGTAATTGCCTTATGAATTATGTAAGGCAAATGTAAAGTTAATCTAATTTGTGAACATAAGATTACAGGTATAAAAATGTTGGTGTTTTAAAATAAAACAATTTATATTGATGGTCTAAAGTTAAATTCTGAAGTTATTATAATGATAAACAATATTAGCTTACCTAGTTGTGGTCTAGTGGAAAATTAAATAATCCAAGCGAAAACAACAATGGTTACGCTACCATCCTTAGTGTTACGTATGTGCATCGTGTAGTCGTCACGCACCAACCCACGAACGTGTCAATATATGAATTACCGTAACACCTGGGAAATCCCTAGCCCTACACGTCACGTCACGTCCGAAATTCAAGTTTTTTGAAAGACACTGTCTGCCACTTTCAACTGTGGGTGGCATTCGGAAGAGGGGGGAGGCTTCAGAAACATACACGTCAACACTGTGTGCGACAGCCTTGGAGAGCGGAAGGACAACGGAATCCTGATGTTCCAAGCCATCATGGGCTGTAATTCAGTTTCAGCATTCCATTGGCGATGGAATAATAAGCTCTTGTCGATCTCTGAACAAAAAACGTTATCTTGCAAACTAACGCAAGGAAGAATACAACATGATATCATTACCACAGTACGGTGTGTTGATTCAATGAAAATCTTTATAAATTCATACTTTTGTGTTTTCTTTGACATCCTTTACTGCATATATCCTGAAAGTTTCGTACGAATTCGACCAGTTTTACTTTTTCTAGAAATGAAATTTCATGAAGACTGAGGGTGCACGATATACTGCAGTGATGGTACAAGTGCTGTACCCGCATCGGAATAGGGTTAAATGATGTCCGGAAAGAATATCCACACACATTTATATTAACATTGACATGTATTAGCGTACAAAACTTCATTCCGACCGGATAATCAGAACCAAAGATCGAAGGGGTTCGCGTGAACCCCGCTCCTCAGGGACCCGGTGAGTAGTACTCACCAGACGGACCTGGCGAAGGTTAAGCACCACGAATTTCTTTCAGAAAGGGAAAATATCCTAAAAACCACAAACCCATCGTCTAAGGTCGAACATGTATTGTTTAACCAATTAGGTGGACACAAGAAACGCGTTGAAGCAAAATCTTCTAGGTATCTGATTTCCCAGTCACCAATCTTTTAACAAATAACTTTAGCAAAAATGAACGAACTGAGCTTGGTTCAGGCTCATATCTTATTCTCCGTTGAATTTTACATATAGGGTCCAAATTTAATTCTTTTGTCCAACGAGTAACGATATTTTCCCTTTGACACCCAGCTATGGGTGTCAATTAGGATGATGAATCTCAAAAAGACAGTTGCCACTTTTTTAAAAACCAATTTATACTTACGTAAGCACCACAATGAACTTATAAAATTAAAATTAGCATTTAATTCATAAATCAATTTTCTCTATTAGTATTATTTTAGAATGCATGATCAATACGATTATTCCCTATTTTTCCTAACTCCGCTACTGCAAAATTATTTACAAATTTTTTTTAAATTTACAAAAAAAAAAAAAAAAAAAAAAAAAAACATTTTTCCACCCTGCAATGAGTGCAGGATCGCTACATCTGAACGCGAACAACAGTAACCCGTCAAACTAAACAGACTCCCAATATCACTTTACCTCGGTGATCTAACGGGAAGTGGCTTTGCAATGTAGCCAAGATACAGTCTTTCTGCTTATAACTTATAAATAATGATATTCAATTGGTTGGTTGGTTTCAGGGAAAGAAATCTATCTTGTCTGAAAGACTGGTAGCAGCAACAGCAGAATGGTCATCAGAAGTAACCAAGATCGAGTACTTTATACAGCAGGATTCCCCGTTACTACTACGTCATCTAAAAGGATAAAGCTTAACTTACTACTAATTGGTACTGTACCTGGTAAAGGGAGGTGGCAGACAGCATTGGTGATGTGCTGGTATCAGATTTCATGATGGTCGTAGTGGTAGTAGTAGCGGGCCTAAATAATAATAATAATAATAATAATAATAATAATAATAATTTCATGTCAGTAAACATTATACTAAAAAAAACTTACAGGTAAGTCTGGTCTTGTAACGTTGATGGGGGCATGAAAGGGGGTTGACAAGGATTGAAGATGGCCGTCGGGGGTACAAGAGGGCTACCAACAGGCTGTTGGCTGTAAAATCCCATATAGTTGTTGTACACTCCCTGGATCGCAGCTGAAATATTAATAAAAGTAAAAGGACGACACTCCAAAGTTACAATGCCAACATCTATTCGAATGTAGAGAGAAATGCGCACATTTATCTTTCACTGTCTTTGAAAATTGTAATATAGGCTTGGACGTGGGCGCCTCACCTGCCCGGGGAGCCTACGTAACTGCAGGCAGGAATAAGTAAGAATCTCTAGTTTTTACCCTCTCTCTTCATTACCGTCTATATTTTATATCCGAGTTGTCTGCCTTCTCACCCAAACTCATTTAGAAAATGAAATTTTTTATTTTGTATGTGAAAACTGAAAGGAAAAACTGTGAACGTCTACGACCAGGACTCGAGTGACAGTAATAATAATGTTTGCAGTTATTTAACCTTCTTTGTTACATCTTAACCCTTTGAGGACCACGGGACATGTGTGTGTGTCCCAGCGAAATAATAATATAAATTGTACAATGATGCAACGTTTCTACAAATACATCTAAATGTTTATATAGGTATCGTTTAGTTGTTGGAAAATTAACCCCAAAATGGGTCATTTAAGTGACTATAGTTACTAACATATCTAAGTATCAGATAGTTACATCAATCCAATCAATTCGGAGGGAATATTAGTGTTTGTAGAAGAGTAAAATGTAGGGCAAACAATTCATGCGAGTTGTAAGCAGGGATTTTTATATTTTGTCATTTCGGGTCTTTTCCGTCTTTTGCTAATCATTATCACTAAAAGCCTACGGGTCCAAAACAAGAAAATCACACTCACGACTGGCAATTTCAATTGGCACTTGGTTATCAGCGGCACTGGTGCCAGCAGTCACAAGCTGAAGCGGTTCAGGCTAAATGAAAGAAAAATGAATGTTTGGTCAGACACGACTCACAAGGAAACTACTAATTATTAATGGTTAATTATTACCAATATCAAATGCTACTACTACAACTAATAATGATAAACTATATTTTAACAGTACTTATTAATCTTACCTTGTTTTGGGACGGTCTTAAACTGCGCAGCTCAGTTATTTCTGTAGACATAGTTCTCACTTCAAGCTAAAAATTAAAGTATATATATATATATATATATTATATATATATACATATATATATATGTACACACACACACACACACACACACATATATATATATATGTGTGTGTGTGTGTGTGTGTGTACACACACATATATATATGTGTGTGTGTGTGTGTGTGTGTGTGTGTGTGTGTACATATATATATATGTGTGTGTGTGTGTGTGTACACACACATATATATATATATATATATATATACACACGGTGTTGATGAAGTTCCTATCTATTTCAGTGAAAACATAGGAGAAAGGGAGAGGGGTGAGAGGGTGAGATAGTGAGAGGGGTGAGAGGGGTAGAGGGGTGAGAGGGGGGTAGAGAGGTAGAGGGTGAAGAGGTGAGAGGGGTGAGAGAGGTGAGAGAGGTGAGAGGGGTGAGATAGGTGAGAGGGGTGAGATAGGTGAGAGGGGTGAGATAGGTGAGAGGGGTGAGATAGGTGAGAGGGGTGAGATAGGTGAGAGGGGTGAGATAGGTGAGAATATTGTTAAGAGAAGAGGAAGGATTGAGTTGTGTACTGCTGAAGGTAAGGGGATAGTCGTGTGGAAGATTGTGACGAGTAGACAGATGGAGGAACGAGTTTTTGAGGCATTGAAAGCCACAAGGTTTTCTCTGCCCCAATCAGAGAAGGCAGAAAGATCAGAAGTGAGGTGTACCACAGACGTTCTACGCAAATCATGGAGTGACTGTTGCGAGGACGCTTTAGGAAGCGGGTGGAGAAGTGAAGAGTGGAATTATCGGCATTGGAGTGGATAGGACAGGAAGTGGTATGCGTTCGTTTTATATTTGAGAGAGGAGCAGCAGCGCATGAAGCCTTACTTGCAAATTCTTCATGGAAGTCTGCAGCTGTTTTAGCTGATCGAGAATGGGATTAATATGATCGACAGTCGCGTTCTTTTGCTCGATGTAGCTCTTGTAGAAGGCAACATTCTCTCTAAATTCGGCTGCCATTGTTTGGCACGTTTGGAGAAGGGCTTCATTCTGCGCTCTCAAGGCAGCGTTGTGCTCTTCGATGTTCTTGATTGTGTTTTGCTGAATGTCGGTCAAGTGTCGAACCTGGGCATCCAGCGTTCGGGACTCGGCCTGGCCTCCTTTATGGATTGAGCAAATGCACAAATTAGAGACGGGTATGAAAGAGGCCTCACACTAATTATTCAAACTTTTCTAACTTTTCTGAAAACCAAATAACAGCAATCCCTCCGCAATTCGGAATCATAGGGGAGCTCAAGCCTTTCCGAATTAGGGATGATTCTGAATTATGCGAAATTCTGCGAATTTCATATTTCGAAATATATCGAATTAGATAATCTATTCTGAAAAGTCGCAATGTTACGCAATTCATAAGAATTTGAAAATGTAATTCGCAATAAATTTACTAAATTTTCTGCCCATTTCTATTTAAATTAATGAATACAAATTTGAGGGGTCGCGCGTCTTAAGGTACCTAAGCGCCACCACAGGCAAAACGTGTTTTGATGGATATCACTATTTTCACCTTTCCTCTATCGCGTGGTTTGGGTTATAATGACCTTACTGACTAAATCGCTCTTATTCTACAGATGAGGAGGTGGAGTTGTGTCCAGTAGTTCAAAGAAAAGGACACACATACTCAGGGGAGTAACACTTTAATATTTGAATTGTTAATACAGGGTGGGGCACGGGAACCAAGTGTTTTGGAATAATCAGGAAAATGATATTTATTTTTGTAAAGAAATATATTGGTAGAAACAACATTCGTAAGAACATAGCATTTCATGTCATAATAATCATGTACCGAAAATATCTGGCATATGATGTCCTTGGCCGTCGACGCATTGTTGAAGGCGTTTACGAAAATTGGCCTCCACTCTTCCAGCAGGTCTCTGTTGATATGTATGATTTGTTGACGGATCGCTTCCTTCATGCATCTAATGTACGGGGCTTGTCCTCGTAGACACGTGACTTGAGGTACCCCATAGAAAGAAGTCACATGTGGACAAGTCAGGGGACCGAGGGGGCCATGCAATGTCACCAAATCTCGAAATGAGATGGTTGGGAAACAGGGGGCGAAGAACAGCCATTGACGCTCTGGCGGTGTGTGGCGTGGCCCCATCTTGCTGAAACCACAAATGTCGA
>JAJOZX010013253.1:0-42614 GCA_023014485.1 Bathynomus jamesi | reverse complement strand
CTAAAATAGCATACAACCAAAACAAATGTGGTAAATTTAGGTCAACTCTATCAACTACATGTATTAGCTTTTAATCATTTTTATTCTTCTATTTATGAAACAACAGACAAGTTTGTCAATAATAGTGGGGTTGGAGGAGGAAAATTCCAATCCCCTATTGCCAGTCCCTTCCCATGAAAACTAAAATGAGCTCTTGTGCTTTCCTCTCAAACAATTTCTAATGCGAGGCTTAATCATTGGTAAAAGTCCAGAATCAAAATACAGTTCAGAAACCAAGTCCAAAATTACTGACAACCCAACTTAACATAATTATCACTAAGCTAATATAAACTCTCTCTGAACTACACCTGTATTCTAGAATTTTGCCATATCATTTGTAAAACTTTGAAACTTGTTATAGTTAAGCAATAGGAGTTCCCTACATCTTTTCAATCGAGTGGAACAATATAGAGTACTTGTAAAACTTTGAAACTTGTTATAGTTTAAACAGTATAGGAGTTCCCTACATATTTTCAATCAAGTGGAGCAATATAAAGTACTACCTATGTTCTTTAAATTTCATTAATAGGCTATACGATACATGAACAAGAAAACGTAATGAGCCTACATTCAACAGACAATTACTAGGGATGTACGTACCGATATATCAGTATCGTTGATATCAGTAGATTTTTAAAAATATCGGTATCAGCCGATATTTCAAAAGTACCATTTTTCCAAAATTAGGAATAAAACACTATTACAGCAGCATTTCGTAACTTGGGGGAAATTTCGGGAATCGAGTGGGGATTTACGGCAGAATTTTGTTTGGTGATCATATAATTAGTGTGCATTATAAGTCTGCTAATGTTATTAAATTTTGTCTTCGAGGCTACATTTTTCCATATCCTAATGGAGGGGGAAATCAGGTAGGGCAAACTGGTTGAAACGGGAAATGACACGAAAAACGTTAAGAACCACTGATTTAGAGGATGAAATTTTCATATTTTATTGTTTTATCACTTCACAGAACTTGTTATTTTTGACAAGTGTTAAATTCTCATGTAAAATAGCAGCTGCTCTGTATGTTCAGGAGAGAGCCGATTTCTAGCAGCACTGGCAATGTTCCTACAATACTGAACATGCATTCGCTCGCAACTGTTGTTGATGGTGCTCCCAAATATCTCTGAGCTAAGTTTCCCAAAAAACACATTTACTAAGCCAACATAGACCCACAGTCCATTTACTAAGCCCAACATAGACCCACAGTCCAATTGTATAACAAACAAAACTATGACATCTAATGCAGTGTTCCCATCTTTAATGAAAAGGATTATTGCTTTGTTGCCAAATTTTCAACACAGAAAATAAATTATGAAAATGTTACAAAAATAGACAACTAATAAACCCTAGCTGGATATCGGTATCGGTTATCGGCCAATACTGTTTTTAATTATCGGTATCGGTTATCGGCTAAAAAGCGATATCGGTACATCCCTACAATTTACACAAAAAGAATTTATTCTGCAAACACTAAATTAAAATTTTGCATTTCTAAAATGCTGATGAATTATGTAGTGGTATCAGATGATAACAAAAAAATAAATTCTAAACATTCATTTGTACTTTTCATAAATTAAAGATAAAAACAAGAGATTCCTTCTATTATTTTGTAAGGAAAAATACACACAATGCCCATAAGGTAAATAGCTACATAATTAAAAAAATTAAGCAATTAAGAAAGGCTTTAACAGTCAATCCTTTTTCAAAGTATTTTATCCTACATAAATATACT
This sequence comes from Bathynomus jamesi, assembly GCA_023014485.1. Lineage (NCBI taxonomy): Eukaryota > Metazoa > Arthropoda > Malacostraca > Isopoda > Cirolanidae > Bathynomus > Bathynomus jamesi. Next base: position 40,840 of record JAJOZX010013253.1, on the reverse strand, counting down.
AAATTTTTCCTATTCACTAGTTATCTACCTACCTTCCAACATCAACTACTGTACAATAACACCTTTATATAAAAAAATGCTTAATGCAAAGAAAATTAATGTGTAACCACTCCAACTTGGATTTTTCTCAAATTTTGGTATATAAAGTTGTTTTTGTGCAGAAACATGAAATCTCAAGTTTAGCGCAATCAGAGTAACGGTTCAAAAGTTATGGGCCCCCCAAAAAAAATTTTAAAACCATTTGAAAGCTCAAATCCTAAAGAATAATTGACTATGTAATAAATGCATTTGGTCAAATAGTTAAAAATGTACCAGTCTAAATATTTTTTTTTTGGGGGGCACCCCCTATGATACAGATATTCAAGATTTTTTTTCATCATTTTGTATCTCAATTACTCTTCTATATGACTTAGTGAATGACATTGTGTATCTTTTACCTTTAAGTTGTGTAGTGTTTGCACTTTATTATAAGGTACTTGCTAGCAAAAAGATAAATATTAGCCAAGTTCAGGAATTGGGCTATAGATAACTATATAATAGTTTTATCCTAACTATATATATTGCACGCACACACACATTAAAATAAAAGAAATAATTTGTACTGCCTGTTTGTAAGGTCGAGTGGTATCACACTTGTGTAGTCATGCTAAACTTGTCACAGCAAAATGAGATTGTCTGAGGGCTCCTTCCATTAGCATGAGCCTTGGTTTATAAGCGTTCAGTTCGCCTTTTGTGACCACATGATAAACCCTGCTCATATATGGTATCTGCTTGCCATATTATTTTAGTGCCTTGCTTATATTGGCTGTGCTTGTGTTTGCCTGTTATCATTAAAAATCATTAACATTTAGTATTCTTTCTACTTATTACAGGAACTGAAGCTAATCTATAAATTTAAACATGTCTTACGATTTAAATTATCATAAACAGTGTTGTGAGTTGTGACCCCTTTAAGAGACACAAGAAAAGAATCTTGAAGGGTTTAAGAAATTTAACATTAAATGTAACAGAAAAAAATCTTGCACTCCTTAATTGGAAAGTTTGTACAAACTGTTCTGTAAGATTAAACGAACTTGAGAACCTGATAAATTATTTAATGATGTTTTTGAAACTGAGTCATCTACAAGTACCTCTTCATTTCAAAGCAGTCCAGGAAGTACACATTTGCAAACTGACAATCCTGGTGAGATCAGTGATATTGAAATCTGTAGAGAACAAACCAAGAACATTCTTCAAGAAATGGAGATTTTGCCAATAAAATTCTGTAAGTAGTGCATGAATTATAATTTGGGGACTTATTTTTGAAAAGTAATTATCAGAAAATGCATTTATATTATTTTTAAAAATCATCTAAACTCTTTATCTTTGTGTATACATTGTTTCATAGATTATCAAAATAATGCAGTTTTATCAAACTTGTAAACATAACATTCTTTAACAATTTAAGGAATTCCAAAAAATAGTTATGTACAACAAATGAATTCTGAATAGTTATTAAATTATGAAAATTTGTTGTTGTAACTTATAGTAATTCTAAATTTTGGATGATGCCTAATTTCAGATGGTATGAACACTGACAGGATATCTAAAAAGAATCAGACAAATACAAGTGTGTATCTACTTTGAAAAAGAATTTTGAACAGTCTTTCTCAGCATCTGTGGATGAGGGAGCATCTACATCCAAGAGATTATGTATGGAAAAAGAATTGAAAGGGAGGATTGCTCAAATTCAACTAAATTAGCAACTCATGGTCACAATTAAAGACTTTTGACATATATAATTTTAGATGTTTTAAATTTCAATAGCCTAACTTTTTTTAATATCATTTCTTACTTACAGAACACAATCACACATTTTAACAATGTCTAAAAAATATCCATGGAAGGTAGATATTCTTATATTTTTTCTATTTATGCCCTGATCTTAGAGTACATTAAATTAATATTTCAATTTAAGAAAATTCTGATATCCCCTACCTTTTATTTATCTAATAGATACAAAACTATGATGAGGGAGCTCGCTGAAGCATTCAACTCTACAGCTTCCTACCATAAAAGGTTGCAAATTCTTACTCTATCCCCATACATGATCTCAAAAACTCGAGAGAGTTCTTTAGGGCTAGTAGATATCTTGTTGATAAAACCAGGAGCATGAAGCAACAGTATGGAATATTGCCAAATGTTCCTAAATACAGTAAAGGGAAAAAGATAAGTGATGAAACTATTTCTAATGTGACAGCTTTTTATGAGGACCCAGAATTTAGTCGGGTATATCCAGGAAAAAAGGACGGTGTTAGTGTCAGAGACAAAGATGGAAACAAAATTTACAAACAAAAGCATCTCTTACTCAGTAATTTGAAAGAACTGTATCTTGGGTATAAAGAAACTGACTCAAGTATAAGTTTTTCAACATTTGCAGCTCTTAGACCCAAATGGTGTGTTATTGCTGGAGGTACAGGTACACACTCAGTTTGTATTTGTACCTATCACCAGAACCCCAAATTAATGGTTTCAGCAATTGGTGACAAGTGTCTGCGATGTGGACAACATTAAATGTATGTTATACCAGTGTAGAGAATGTCCTGGGTTGCTGCTGTAGATAACTATTTGAACACATTAAATGTACTGACTTCCAGGATTCAATTGAATATGACCAGTGGACCAGCACTGACAGGGCAACTTTGTCAAATGTAACTGTTACAGTGGAGAATTCAGTGAAAAACTTTCACAATCAATTTATTCTCTTACTCGTCATCATTATATAGCCGAGAGTCAAAGCCTCTACATGAAGACCCTTAAGCAAAATCTCAGTGAAGATGAAGTTTTAGTACTGGGAGACTTTTCTGAAAACTATTCTTTCATCACTCAAGATGCACACAGAGCTTCCATTGGACAAACGAACAAGTTACATTACACCCAATGGTTGTCTATAAAATGGAATATGGTAAATTGAGCCACACTAGCTATTGTATCATTAGTGATAGTTTAGATCCACGCTTCTCAAACTAGGGGTCGCGTAAATATTATTGGGGGTCGCAGAAACATTTGAAAATATTATTTTTTTCATAAATATACAGTGTTAGTACCTATTGCTTTTATGACATTGAGTGAAGGATCGCGAAAAAATTTGTCTGATCCAAAGGGGTTGCAAGTGAAAAAAGTTTGAGAAGCCCTGGTTTAGATCATAACACCGTAGCAGTGTATACATTTCAACAATTTTTAGTCCAAGACATTAAAGTGAGATTCCCTAATGTGAAAACAATGAAATATTTTTCTGATGGTTGTGCTGGACAATACAAAAACCATTTTAATTTTAGCAATTTATGCCATCATGAAACAAATTTTGGAATAAAGGAAGAGTGGAACTTTTTTATGCCACTAGTCAAAAATGCCTGTAATGGCATTGGAGGAAGTGTGAAGAGAGCAACAGCTAAAGCTAGTTTGCAAAAACAACAACAGGACACATTTTGTCTCCACGTAGTTTCTATGACTTTTGTACACAAAATTTTGAGTGCATCAAGTTTAAATTCATTACAAAAGAACAAATAAATCATAATAAAACAGAACTCAGTAGTAGGTTTGAAAAAGCAGTGACAGTGAAGGGCACACAAGGTTTTCACAGAATTGTGCCAATGTCTCAGTCACATTAAAGCTTATTTAGTTTCAGACTCCAATGACTACAATGTTGTTAGGGTTATGACCTCTGAACAAGGTGACTCAGACACGAGTCCAGATTATCAAATGAGCAAAAATTCCTGTGGGAAAGTATGTTGCATGTATTTATGATGGTAGAAAATATCTAGGAATCATTTAGGTTATTAAGAAGAATTCCAAGATTATAAAATCAAGTTTCTAACTCCTCCTATTTCCAACAAAAACAATAGATACTATTTCCCAATTAATTGTCTCTCAACTTTGTCGATCTTCAAAGGCAAAAAAATACTGCTAGTATAATTGTTTTATTGAACAAATTAAGACATTACTTGAATAAAAATAATTCCTATCCAATACATTAAATCTGAAACATTTTTGGTACCTAGCATAATTCTCAGTATCATGTATTTCAAAGATATACACAACTCTGGTGCCAGATTGAATATTAGGAGTTGACATTTCATGAAGGATGTTTTGGCTTCTACCCAACGAACATCATCATTAATAACACTGGTCAACACTCATTTTATTGCCAATCATATTAGAGTGATTTTGGGGTAACTTTGTGGTGCTGATTCCGAATATGACATCGGTTTTGCTAGATTGGCTCTAATTTATGAGAGAATTGGTACCCCATTGAAAACACGTAAAAATGCAAAAAATTTAATGTTCAGGCGGAGCCTACTTACAAATCGCATTGAAATTGTCTCAAATCATACAAAAGTAAACATGAAATACATAATGGCATTTATTCGGTCTCACCATCTAGAATGTTCCGGTAGTTTCCCATATGCACGCGTTATGGTTACGTTTCCTATTAATTGAGGGTATTCATTATCTCAAGAACTAGAGCCAAATCGGAAAAACTACTTTCATTTGGAATTCAGCAACCCCAAAATACCCTAAATCCGTACGAATTTCCTTGGCAACGAAAAAAAAAAGTTTTTTTGTTGACCTGTGTAATTATTATTATTGAGTTTTAGGAAAACACTAATAAGTTTATCTTATAGCTATACTTAATCCACTTGTAATTCAATGAAAACATCTTATAAGAGAGCTTGATAAGTAAAACAGGCATAATGGTGTTTACAATTTCAAAGTCCAGCAAATAGAATGTGTTTTTAACCTCCACCACCATCTAATGAAGGGGGAAAATACACAATGTCATTGACAAAGTCATATAGAAGAGTAATTGAGGTACAATATGATGAAAAAAAATCTTGAATATCTATATCATAAGGGTGTGGCCCCCCGAAAAAATATTCAAACTGATATGACTTTTTAACTATTTGATTAAATGCATTTTATTACTTAAAGTCAATTATTCTCTAGGATTTGACCTTTCAAATGGTTTTTAAAGTTTTTTCCCAGCTCAATTAGGGACCGAGTTATAGACTTTTAAAATTAAGGGGCCAGCCCCCACCACCAAAATTGGAGGCCCCATAACTTTTGAACCATTAATCTGATTGCTCTGAAACTCAAAATTTCGTGTTTTTCAGCATAAACAACCCTGTATAGCAATTTTAAGCAACATCTAAGTGGGTGTGGTTTCAGGCAATGCCTGATTTATGCTGGAATGACAAAATTTTAAAAAATTCAATGTTTTTCATGAATACTTTTTGTAGAGATTGTGATAAAAATGGATACTAAAATGTTGGGGACTCGGGGGCATGAGGCTGTAGAGAGTACACTGTGGGTAGATAAAATTATGAGCAATTGGCGTGTTGGAGGTAGGGTAGGTGAAATATTTCTTTATAAAGTGAATTTTGAATTTGCACTAGGGTGGTCCACAAAATGGAAGTATTTTAAATTCTTCCTCCCAGGGTTTCATTAGGTTCCTTTTCCCAAAACACTTCTCTGAGCAAAATTTGGGTTCAATCGGTTAATATTTAGAGGTGGCTCAACTACCCCCAGAAGTCCACATTCATGGCTTCTGGGTCCCCCCCATATATATGGGTATTATCCGCTTGTTGGCGGGGGTATCATGGCTGACCAGGCCACTCATTGTTGCCCAGCTAAGATTGTGGACTTGTTAGAATCAGGAAACCTCTTTCGGTGCTCATCCACCACACTTAAGAGAAACTGGAGTTGATCTTCTCCTTTCGTCAGAGTTCCGCTGAAGGTCTGAATGAGAGCTACTGCCCTTTCAGCATGATCATTAACTACTTTGATGTTTCCTATGATTCTTTTAGCTTCTTGGAAGTTTTCATTCTCCTCCCAGGTGCTGGGGTCATCATCAAGAAAACTAATATTGATCGGTAGGGCCTTAAGAAGCTTTAATGAGTTCTTTGTGGCAAGAGTTTCTAATTTCAGTGTTGCTTTGCATTCCTTGAGTCTTCTCTCTTTGAGAAGTCTAATGACCCCTCCTTTTCCCTTATACACTGGACCATGATTCCCTTGGTGTCTGGTGCAACAGTTTGATCGAAGAGAGCAAGGGCCACCAGCTCTTCTGATAAGTACCATAGGTGGTTTTCAAATTTCTTGAGAGCTGCTTTGGCCACTTTCTGGTCATGATAGTCCTTTAACTTTTGGATAAGATCCAGATCATTCTTCGGAGCTTGTGATGGAATAGGAGCAGTGATCCAGCTTTTTAAGTAGATTAGGACTCCAAAAAGGGTAAGGGTTTTCAGGTCCTCTTCTCTCAAGGAGTCAGGGTGATTTGATTTCGAAAAAGCCACATTTTGATGGCATAGATAACTTTAGCCATCCACCTTGCATAGTGCGTGCCAGCAGGACGTTTGAATGTGTAACTTTCAATTTTTTCACCAAGAAAGATCAAAGAAAGTTCCAAAAACTCTTTATAGTCATCTCAAAATTTCCAGTGGCCAGATGTTCTTTGGCAAAGGCAATTATTTCATTTCTGAAAGGATCAACTTGCTCCTTCATCTCATCATCCTCCTGTGATGTAGAGGAGGTTTTTAAATCAATGTAGTCCCACATAGATTGGAACCTTTTGAACAAAAGTGGCTCAGGGGCAGAAGATGAACCATGGACTGCTTCAAACACTCCTCCATACATGACTTCCATGCAATGATGCCTACAGGCAAAATAGAAGAGTGGTCGACCAAGTTTCTGTTCCAGAAGAACGCATGCTCCCCTGTTTGTTCCTGTATTTGATGCTGTAGTATCTGATAACATTCCGATTATTGACTTATCTATGTTCCATTCGGAAAGAAGATTATACACTGCAGCTGATTGAGCTTCCCCTGTTCCACTTGGTAGTTTGGGAACACCAAGCAGTTTTGAATCACCTGATTCAACTGAAGAGACAAGGACTGGGAGTCTGTCTACCTTTTCATTCTTGGCAAATAGACAACTTCCCATCCCAGTGGACAATCGAAATACTTGGACTAAAGCTAGCTTTAATGGCATGGGTTATTTGCCTTCGATGCCTTTTGATTGAAGAACAAGAGATGTTCACCTCTGAAAGATCTTGACCAAGGCTAGATGCAGTTTCAGCTAATACAAAGGTGGCCCTCCTGTCACTGATGCCAGTCCGTCCAGAGCAGCAGCCATTCAGGAGATATGATATTCTTTGCTGCCTTTTTCTTTGGTGGAGTTGGTCCGCTGGTAGATGGGGGATTAATAAGGTAATCTTCATCTTCTCTTTCTGACTCACATAAAGACTCAGAAGAACTTCCCTGATCTAGCATAACTTCCTGTGAAGCAGCATATTTTTCTTCTTCAGCTTTCCGCTTCCTATTTACCAATTTCATTTGCTTCTCAGCAGCTCTCTTTTCTGCCTTGTCAGTCACCATATCTGCAGAGACCATTGATCCCACTCGTCCCGCTTTCCTTTGTTGGATCAAGAACTGCCGGTCTTCTTCATTTTTGATTAAGGTAAAGGCATCAGCATGGGCGACATCAAATAGGTTCTCCATTTCTTCCTGAAAGGTTTCTCTTTTTCTAACTGAGAGTTGCTTTTCCTCCCAGCATTCTTCTTAATCGCTTTCCACTCCAAGTGTAGAGCCTGAATTTTGTGAAGAATGTGGTCTTTCCTTTGAGTAGGGATTCGGGCTCTCTCCCAGAAGAGACGTAATTCTTCAAAAACAGCTTCTGAACTAGGTTTGATCTCCTTCTTCAAGACTTGATGATGGTGGAGGAACATGGAGGACCTGGCCACGGGAAGGCAGCTTGGCTCCAGTGATTGTTTCCTCTGACTTTTTCATTAAGTAAAATGTACGTTTATTTGACATTGCAAAACCTGTAAATTTAATAAATCTATCTGAAAGAAAAATAATCATTAGTTAATGTATCTGTAAATAATGTTTCTTTTAATTATTCACTATATTAATAAAGGGCATAATGGTATACAAAAAACAGCTTTGAGCCACCCCTAAAAGTTATTCGATTTGCCTTAAATTTTACATGAAATATTTTTTAGCTAAAAGGAACCAGATTATAGCCTGGGAGGAAAGAAAATTGAACTTCGATTTTTTACCCCATTCTGTGGACCACCCTAATTTGCACACACTGTATACCCCAATCATCCATCCACAATTTTACCCACCCATACCAAACCCTATACTATAGTATATACCAGTGGTTCCCAACCTGGGGTCCCCGGACCCCTGGGGGTCCGCGAATTAGTACTGGGGGTCCGTGAGCTTTCAATATTTCGAGAGGATCCAATGGAAATCGTACATTTACCCACGATAAAATTTCAAGTTCCCTTGCTCTTGGCTGGAATTATTAATACTTTTTTAATACGCTGTATTTTAATTGCATACTCTCTTATATGTCCTTTATTTGATAGTGAAAAATGAGAAAATGAGTTAATTATTAGTTAATAAAAACATTTGTTTGGGGTCCGTGGGAAAAAATAAAAATAAAAGGGGTCCTTTGTGGTGAAAAGGTTGGGAACCACTGGTATATACCATAAAATATGCCCAATATAATATCATATGATACACACAGACCGTGCATGGAACAAGGAACTCTTCTGGGATAATTAAATCCACTATAGTCCGAATAAGTAATGGTAAATGACAAATACTATAGTTTTTCTTTTTCATGATGCTAGCCCGATGTGGGCAATGGGTCACTCGCAAAGAGGTCCCATAAATATAGCTTCCCTCACCAGCTATCTGCAAAGCAGACAGGATCCAGCTTTGGGACATGGATCTAGGGTTTAAAGCAGCCTAGCCCTGCTACATTTAGAACCTCAATATATGCAAAAGACTCTCTGCCTTCACGTCAGATTGAATACATCAAAGAAAAAGGGGGTAACTATTATATTTTTAGCCAAAAACCAAAACTTAAACCTAGCTGGCAGAATTGAGTGTCCACTTTTCAAGGCACATAACATGTCCATTTCAAGAGTTCCTTGTTCCATGCACAGTCTGTGTGTATCATAAAAAGCCTCAGGGGACCATTCTGAGTTCATTCCCATATATATCTATATATATATATATATATATATATATATACACAATTGTAAGGGTCTAATTTATTATTACTGACCTTTACGTAAATTAATTAATTACCAGGGTCACCAGCGCCCAAATACTAGATTGGCATCCAGCATTTGGGCGCTGGTGACCCTGGTAATTAATTAATTTACGTAAAGGTCAGTAATAATAAATTAGACCCTTACAATTGGTGACCCCGGGGTGGGGCAAAAGTCTGGCCCCATAGGAAGTTTATAATGGAAAAGAAACTTTCGGCCTACCTTAATGTTTTAATTCAGAAATTACAATAGGTGTTCAAATTGACGTCCACCTTCTTCTAAACACTTTGTAACCCGGTTGACGCAAGACGTTTGCACATTCCTGAGGATGGTAATATTCGTTCTTATGGCTTCAAATTCTGCTGTTATGGTATCCTTTAGCGCCTGTATTGTTCTTGGCTTGTTAACGTACACAACTGATTTAAGGTGTCCCCATAAGAAGTAATCCAAAGGAGTCAGGTCCGGAGATCTGGGCGGCCATTCAATTGGCCCACGTCGACCAATCCATTTCCCTTGAAATGTTTCTTGCAAAAATTCGCGAATGGCCCTTGCGAAATGCGGCGGAGCCCCGTCGTGCTGAAACCACATAGCTCTCCGATGCCGTAATGGTAGTTCATACAATCGAGGCGTAAGGAAATTTGCTAACAAATGAAGGTATGATTCACCAGTTTGTCGGGGAAAAAGTATGGGCCAATTATCGTATCTCCCCACATAGCAGCCCATACCATAACTCTTGTGTTGTACTGCGAGCGTCCATCCTCAATCCAATGTGGATTTTCTTTTGCCCAATATCGTGCATTATGTCTGTTGACTGAACCATTTAGGTAAAAAATTGCTTCGTCACTGAACAGTGAACATGATACGCTTTTCCAACTGCCTATGTTGCATAAACCACTGACAATACTCCCTACGACGATCTACCAATCTGAAAAAATAAAAATAATTATAGACAAAAATTTTAGTCTATGTGAACATAAACCTCCTATGGGGCCAGACTTTTGACCCACCCTTATATATATACTGAAACTATGATAGTTACCCATTACTTTTCCTAATACTGTATTTGTTTATAAGCTAAACTTGGCCTATAATAAAAAATGATAAAGTAGTCTAGGCCTATATGAAAAAGAATATTATTCCTATTGAACATCTAAAATGGGATTTGCCAATAAAAAATGCTATTGAGATGTGGTCTAGATTCAAAGAAATTTTAGGATATACAATGTAGATGTAGTCCTTTCAGAATTATTATAAAGAACAAGATTAGGAAACCTTTGTAGTGAAATAAGAAAATAGCTAGAATGATTAAAGGCAAGAAAAGAGCATTCACAAAATTTAAAAGCAGTATATAATAGCCTTGTGGACTCGGATAATTATAAGGAAGTAAGAAATAAGTTAAATAGTTTGATTAGGAGTAGCAAAAAGCATAGTGAAATAAGTCTTGCTATAAACAGCAATAAATATAACAAAATTCTTTAGTTGCTATAAATACAATAAAAAACAAGATAGGCTCAGCCCTATAGAACATCATGATAGCATATTGAAAATAAATAGGATATTGTTGATACTGTTAATGATTATTTTAGCTCTGTTTTAACCAGAGGTGGGTAAAGTATTTTCATTTGTTACTTAAGTTAAAGTACAAGTAATTTTTAAAAAATTTACTCAAGTTAAAGTAAAAGTACACGTTATCAAAAGTACTTAAGTTGAAGTACAAAAGTGTTTTATAATGTACTTGAGGGTCAGTTCAACGGCGCCAAAAATGTAACCATCACCGATTTTTTTGAAAATTGCCACACTTATAGATAGGAGAAAAACAGAATGACGCTTGTTTCAACACTCTAGGTCATATTATGGTTCCGGATATATGGCCCTTCGAATTTTAAAAAAAAAAGGTCAATTTCCAAGGTCATACCATATTTCAACATGAAATATCTCGGCTCCTATTGCACTTACAGAGACCATTTAAACGCTATTTAAAGCTTTTAAGCAGATCTACAACTTTGTTTCTATTCATATTTTACCTCAGTCATCAAAAAAAAAGTTGATCTTATTTTTGTCCTTTGACCTTGTGTAGGTCATTTGCTTTTGTCCACCAAACTTTGGAGCACCGTGTCTTTGGAACTGTTTGAGGTAGAGTGTTGAGAAAAATACCATTAGATTTTTCTTACCAATATATATAATGTATGATATTTTTCAAAAAATTGGTAATTATCTAACCTAACCTAACCCAGTTATTTGGTTGAATAAGTATCTGGCCCTATTATAAAATTTATTTGTTTTTGTATATTTCAGAGAATTATTTAATATAGGTAATTTAATTACATAATTACTAACTTTATGGACATTCAAAAGTGTGAAGAACTTCGAACCTGCTATCCTGTTTAAAGGTAAAGCTATGTACGTATATAAATACCTTATACTAGGCTATAGGTACTACCCTATAGAATAAGTTCAGTTTTAATAGAATTACTTAACTTTGTGTATTTAGTCATTGTGTACAACAGTATGTACCCATGTGAAAATAAGCTTATTTAAACCTTGGAGCAAGGATTTTTTTGGCATCTGTATTTATTCCAATCTGTAAATCAAACTGCACATTTTTTCTTGTTGTAGACCTCTGAAACAAGATCATTAGGTCCCAAATTTTATTTGTGCCATCTAAGCAAAAATAGCTTTTAACAGGGTTGGATACAATGAATAATTATAATTATATTTTAATTAATTGATCTTAATTTCCATTAACTGTAATTGATTCAAATTAAATAAAAATAAAGGTAATTGTAATTGATTTTTGAGCTATAACTGATGTAATTGATCAATTAATGTCAATTGTTAAAAATTATACCCCTAGATCTGGCAGTCATACATCATCCAATGAAAATAAACCTTTGATAGTTTATTTAGTTATACTTAGATACAGATATATATTTTTATAGATATTTATTTTAGATATATATTTAGATATATAGAATAGATAGTTATATTTGTGTAATTGTAATTGATTCAGACAAAATTAATTGTAATTGCAATTGATCTTGAAATTGTGAAGTACAATAGTAATGGTAATTAATTTGAAGAAAAATAAAAAAAATTATAATCGTTTCCATTTTGTGTAATTGAACCCAAACCTGGCTTTTAAGCTACATATGGTTTTTTTGTTTTTTTGGATAAACATGGATTTCAGCAGTTTGAATATGGGCAGGTTCTGTTGTGACCCATTTAAAAAACACAAAGGAAAAGTGAAAAAAGGCATTCATGCATTGACTAAAAATTTGACTGATCAAAATCCTGAATTGAAACTAACAAATAATCATAAAGCATGTGCAACCTGTTGAAATATACTAGCAAATCGTCCATCCCCAATGCCTGAAGGTGAACTACTTGAAAAATCACCATCCACCTCATCAAGTGCCCCATCTGAGCTAGAAACTGTTAGAGATGTAGTTGAAATGCAGTATGAGCTTAGTAAATTCAATGCTTCATTGGCCACACTTGATGAGACCCCAATAAAACCATGTAAACTCTCTCACAGCGCTGGTTATGCAAAGAGAAAGTTGAGGAAAGTAGTAGTAGTAGTTGTGAAAAGAAAGCTTGAACTTGCAACTAAACAACCAATTTCATTGTAAATACCTAATAACTGCCTTTTTTAAATATAAAGTTATGTTGATGTCTCTTTTTTCATGGTTTCACCCAGCTAGACAAGAATTGGTTCTAACTTATAACTCAATTGGTAAAAATAAAGGAATAGGATATTTTAATATACATATTAAAAGGCAAATTGTCTTAAAAATAGCAGACATTATTTATCTCAGTAAGAAAAATCTAATGGTATTTTTCTCAACACTCTAGCTCAAACAGTTCCAAAGATACGGTGCTCCAAAGTTTGGTGGAAAAAGGTACTTCGTCAAAATGGAGGAGGGTATGGTCCACTGAAATGGCTGTAGCATCTATACTAACTTAATCAACACTAAAAATCTTGTTCTAGGTTACAGTAGACATGTGTACCCAAAATTGGGTGAAAGGAGAAAAAAATTGGTTGCGACATCAAATGACCTACACAAGTTCAAAGGTCAAAAATAAGATCAACTTTTTTTTTTACCACCGAGGTAATGTGTGTGTGTGTGTGTGTGTGTGTGTTTTTGGCTTTTTGTTTGGAAAACTGCGTGATTGTGTCCTCAAAACTCACTGACTGCAACACCTAATGCTCTATACTCAACAGTGCCAGGTACGAAAGGTGCTCCTGGCCCATTGTGGAGCGAAGGTAATTTTTGATCAGTTTGAGTTTCAAGAATGAATGGTCACCAGAACAGTTCATGACAAACATACACAGGTATATTCTCATTGCTATTTCTATGTTTGGGAATGTTCCTTTCAGTTCGTTTGTGTTCATATGCCGATAAAATCTGTTGCACATGTCTTCACGTTCCATCTGGGATTCTGTTCCACTTTTGGTGAGTTTCATTAGGATAGTGAACTGCACAACTTCTGTTACCAGCTCTTTCTCCAGATCAGCCAGATAGCATTCTACTAGATGTTCAGCTGACCGTCGAAGACTGTCAATGTCCAGGACTAGAAGGAAATACAAAAATTTGCGGGGCCCATCAGGCACAGGGCCTTGGTCATTTGCCTGGTGCACCACCCCTTAAATGCAGCCCTGCTCAGAACCCACTGAAAGGAAACCAGAATTCCTGAAGCTGAGAGGGTCTTCAGTAAAAAATGGATAGAAGTAGTTAGGGTCAGATTTGTAGTGAGTGTGGGTGAGTTGATCAGGTGAAGAGAGGTCTAGTAGTCTGTAATTATTAAGACATTACAAGCATTACCTGTGGATACCAAAACACAATCCCTGTTGGATGGCAAATTATGATTGGGGAATATTTTCCAGGAAAAACATTTTTTATGATTTGAAACAAAAACAGCTGATGAACAAGATGGCCCAGGCACTTCTATCTTAGATCCATCAGTATAAATATACAAGTAATCTGGATACTTCTCTTCTAGGTATGCTGTAAAACACTGTACAATCACTTCTTCAGGGACAGGTTCATATAAAAATGGGAGAGAAAGAGACAGGTTGGTACCAGATTCAATCTCCAATGTGGGAAAGAAGGGAACACTGGAACTGTAAAAAATTTAAATTGTAATTGATATTTATTAAGAAGTCCAGTAGCTCTAAAGAAGAAAGGTGGCTTATTTGCCACAGTCCAGTCCACTGCAAGGCTCAAAGAATAATCCACCTCGAATGACTGACGTAAAGGGTGGGAAAAGGGGGAAGCCAGAACATTAAAATACTTCCTCAGTGTAGAGATATCTCTATGGTACTGAAGGGCATGGAGACCAGTCTCACCCTGTAGGGCAATAATAGCAGCAGATGGGCGAGCACCCAAAACAAGGCGCATGCCAGAATTATGCAATATTTCCAGTTTCTTCTTCAAGGTGAAAGAGGCTGAATCATAAACAACATCAGCATACTTTATTTTTCCTAAGATAAATGATTGGTAAAAAGTGAGAAGTGTGGATTGATCTGCACCCGATCTATGAAAGGCAACAGATTTTAATGAGTTCAGATGTTTTGTGCAAGATGTTACCAGGTTGCTGGGCTATCAAGGACCACTCCCAAAAACTGGAAAGATGTGACCATAGCTACTGGGGTGCTACTAATTTGGATAATGGGATTCACTGGAACCTTTTGATGTGTAAAGAACATAATTTTAGATTTTTCTCGATTCAGGGAAAGACCCCAAGTTCTGCACCAAGATGAAAACTTATCAGTTGCTTTTTGCAACATCTGTTGGGCTTCTAAAGGGGTGTCAGCTGCCACATAGAAAGCTGTATCATCAGCAAACTCTGATGATTGAACTGGATCAATACTTGGTATATCTGACACACTGTATGCAGTGAATAACAATGGACTAAGAACAGAACCCTGGGGGTACACCCTTTTTAACGGGGAAAGATGTTGAGTAAACATCATTAATTACTAGGTACCTGAAAAGTGCAGTTGGACAAGAAGTTGTCTAACCATCTTAGTAATCTACCATGAATCCCCAAATTGCCTAACTTATAAAGTACCGTATACCTCTATAGGAGATGAAATCAAAAGCTCAACTGAAGTAAAAGAATATAACAAGAACATATTTTCTCCATCAGAGAGCTTGGCGTATGAAAGTTTGCAACCTCAGAAGTTGATCCAGGGTGCTTCTCTTCTTAAGGAAACCACACTGCAAATCTTGAAAAATGTGACGGGTTCCAAAAATTCACAGCAACCACTGATGGACCATCCTCTCTAGTACCATACTTTACCCAAGCAGGATAATAAGCATATGGGACAATACGAAGATGGCCTAGAAGCGTTTTTCTGGGGTTTGAGGATAGGGACCATTAATGCCTATTTCCATGATGAAGGAAAGACTCCTGTGCTCAGGCTATCATTGAATGCTGATAATAGAAATGGCAAGTACTCCATTGGAAGATGACTATGAAAATATTTATGTATATTATCCAGTCCCATTGCTCCACCTCTACACTGTTCACATTGCCTTAAGGAGAATTGTAATTCCTGCAATGTAAAGTCCAGGTTATAATCCTCATTGTAATCAAGAAATAAGGAAGACCATGTCCCTGCAAAAATCCTCATCTTCAATAACTGCGCCACAGTCCCAAAAAATGAATGGAAGGTCCCCAAAACTTCAGCTTTGTCACATACATCACTTAGTACAGAACCATTTACGACAATAGAGTAAGTGAAGTGTGAATTCGTACCCTTAATGACTTTCCTAATTTGAGTCCAAACCTTGGTGGAAAGTGTAGTGAAACTGAGGTTTGAACAAAACCAACTACATGAAATTCTCTTTGCCTGATGAATAGTACAACAAGCTATAGCAGTTGCCTTATTTAGGAGGATCTTATTATATAGAGTTGCGTAATGAGAATAAAAACATTGCTCATAACAGCGGGTAGCCACTAGTGCCCTAAGAAGGGCAAGTCGAGTGAGGCACTTGCCTCAGGTGCGCAAAGCTGAAGGGTGCAAAAAACCTATATAAAATATGTATCTACTATCCCAAGCACGCCATGCTATTAGGGAAAGGACGCATTTCTATAAATTTTCAGTACTTTTCAGTACTTTATTTTCTGTTTTCCACGCATATTATTCAATCAGCACTTTTCCAAACCAAATATTGCAAATCAGAAAACAGGATTTAATAACTGGAAAAATTTAAACCGTATTGTAGAACATGAAAATTCAACTAATCATCGTGAAAATTTCTGTAAATGGAAATCCTGGTTATTATGTATTTTATCACATTCAGTCATTTTACACACCAAAATACATTTTTCTAGTAGTATTTGATATGATTTGTTCAAATATGACCTCCATTTCCGTCGGAAATGAGATCCAACAAAGTTATAGTACTTTGAAGTTTGGCTCATTTTCAAGGGAAATGGAAGTCAAAATCTAAGCAAAACACATCAAATATTACTAGAAAAATGTATTTTGGTATTAATTAACCTAACCTAACCTAACCGTGGCTAAATGAGCCTAACCCTGGCTAAACGAGCCTATCCCTGGCTAAACGAGCCTAACCCTGGCTAAACGATCCTAACCCTGGCTAAACGAGCCTAGAGTATTACCTTATTATGGATTAGGTGGTGGATACAGACGACAGCTCGTTTAGCCAGGGTTAGGTTAGGTTAGGTAAGGTTAATTAATACCAAAATACATTTTTCTAGTAATATTTGATGTGTTTTGCTTAGATTTTGACTTCCATTTCCCTTGAAAATGAGCCAAACTTCAAAGTACTATAACTTTGTTGGATCTCATATTTGAACAAATCACATCAAATACTACTAGAAAAATGTATTTTGGTGTGTAAAATGACTGAGTGTGATAAAATACATAATAACCGAAATCCTTACTAAAAAGACTATTGTGTGGACAACGTATCAATGATGCAATTCTCCAATCTATGTCATGTAGTTTCCAAGTTAGACGTCATTTATGAGGGGTGGATACTGGTGAGATTTGCAGAGCAGTGAGGACAGGAAAGTGGTCATTACCCAGACTTCCACCAACAGCCACAGTACAGTTAGGAACAAACCTACCTCTACATAGAGAGATCTAATGTTGAATAACTTCCATTATTAATGTTAAATCTTATAGGGAGATCAACAGGAGTCAATAGCACAAAATCCAAAGAAAGAATAAAATTAAATAAATTTAAGGTAGTTGGTGTTGGAGAACCTGACATACCTGTATCCCAAGCCCTGTGTCTACCATTAAAATCACCACAAATGAAAGCTTGTTGACCGAGTTGACCAGCATAGTGTTTGATCTCTAAAGTGGTTAAAGGTAGGTGTGGATTATAAACTGAGTATATCTAAAGTACCATGGTTTACTTTTAAAGATAAAGCAAGGACCTCGAGAACTCCTGCAGGGAAGGGACGGAGAGGTAATAGACTAAAGCACAAATCTGAAACAGAAATAGCAAACCCCCACCCCCAACCCTGTCTGCTCTGATCTGAGTGTAATTATAGGCTGGAGTCTAGAGGTTAACCAGATCTCACAAACTGCCACTAAATGGGGTTTTTTAGTATAAATAAAAAATTTAAATTCTGACAAGTTAGATTGGAGACCGGGCATTCCACTGAGCAAAGGGTCAGAAACCTTAGGATATGAAATATTAAGTGGGTTTACAAATCTGGGCATGACATTTACGTTTGCGTGTAGGGCTTAGGTTTCAGTTTATGAAGGAATTTTGTCAGCTAGTCAGTTTCCACATCAGTGTGAAAAGCATCATTAAATAAACAAACAAACAAATTTTGCTTAAGTGGCGCCATATTCTGAACCATTACCCCATGTAATAACATGTTAAGTTATGCACTTTTTTAGTCAAAAATACATTTTTCTAGGTTAGGTTAGGTAAAATTAGGTTAGATTAGATTAGGTTAGTTTCTGAAAATAAATAAAGTAATTACATGCTAGAAATAAAGGTTTTACATCAATTGTGAAGTCAATTTCATAAAATTGATGTGAGGGGGATGTTGTGTACAATTATCAGAAGGGAAGAGAGCTTGAATAAATGATGGAGCAAGAGAGACATCCTTCTCCAAATCAGATTCATGCAACCTTTTACTTCGCTACCTCTCCACATCCCAACTGGTAGCCATACCGGAACACAGCAAATCCCCAGAACTCAGCCCAGGCAAAAAGCCCAAACCAAGCTAATCCGAGGACCCCTAACACAACGGACCTACCCTATTCAGAGACTAGAAGGATACAATACAATTAGAAAGTGATAAAGTCGAAATTGTAATTAACAATCAAAAGAAGTTTTAGGTATGAATCTTCGTATATGGGTCTAGGCCTAATTAGCAAAGCCTGGCCCTTTCATGTAACACTTAGACCAGGCACTTACTGTAAGAAAAGTGGACTATTAAATTTGTTGGCTACACAATCAGGATGTAAATTGTATAACCAAGCCTTACTCTAACTGATTTCAGTAATAAATATTTGAAATTTTGTTTGCAAGCTATTCTAGGTACGACTGATTACCACCGTAATAAATACTGTACTTGAACTTTTGTTTACAAGCTATTCTTGGTATGGTACGTCCAATTCAGGGCTGCCACAAGATTTTAGGTGAAGGTAACAAAATTGACAAACAAAAGGTAACAAATCAGCCAAAAAGGTAACAAAATATAAAAAAAAATTTAAATTGATTATAAAATAACAAAGTTCATTATATTTACCTGATTTTTTTAAAATATTGCTTCTTCTTCATCCATATCTTCTTTTACACGCCATTTCACTTGCTTCATCTTATTCACCATCTCTTGAGATGGCTCCCATTTGGTACAATTTGTGTTTCGAAGCAGTCCTTTGGTGTATAAAAGTGCATTCACAGTAGAAGTTTTTAAAGAAGAACGATTTTTTACTTTGAGTAAAGACACTATGAACGAAGTTACAAAGCCATGTTTTAATTGAAGGGCAAATACCCGAAATGTACCAACTATATGATTTTGATTCTGAGATTTAAGGCCTGTTTTCCCTTTACGAGAGAAGAAAAGAATAGTCCTTAAGTGTCTGAGTTAAAATCATACAGTTGTCCGTTTCGGGTATTTGTGCTTCAATTATATTCGCATTCAAAAATGACCACAAAATAAGAGCAAGCGCGTTCACAAACACAATCTATGATAAATGTTGTTACAAGTTTGCAACTGGAACACTGACAGACTGCTGACTGACTCTGACTGAGACAGCGTGGGGGAGTCACTGAGTCAGTAAGCCGAGAACCGAAAACGTTTTCAAACGTATAGTCGTGACTCGTGAGATTTATACGCGAACGAACGATGTACGGAATATATAATCAGAAATATACAGTACAGGGTGTCCCAGAATTAACTATCTATTTCAATGAAATCGGACAAATTTTTTAAAAACACACTTTTATTTATGTTTATCATGTTTAATATGTGTTAAAAATGTATAAATTTCTAAATTTTTTTCATAATTTTATTTTCATAATTTTTTCATTATCTGGTCCAATGAAAGACCGTCTGAAGTCATAGAATGGCAAAGAGACTCTCCAAAAGTTAACGTGTAGCTTGGAATGACCAAATCCAAAATTTATGGCCCATTCTTCTTTGCGGAGCAACTGTAACAGGTACCGTCTACCTTCATATGCTTCAGCAGTTTCTCGAACCACAGCTTCTTGATGATGGCATTCTTGATAATGTTGTGTTTCAACAAGATGGAGCACCATAAATTTTGGATTTGGTCATTCCAAGCCACACGTTAACTTTTGGAGAGTCTCTTTGCCATTCTATGACTTCAGACGGTCTTTCATTGGACCAGATAATGAAAAAATTATGAAAATAAAATTATGAAAAAAATTTAGAAATTTATACATTTTTAACACATATTAAACATGATAAACATAAATAAAAGTGTGTTTTTAAAAAATTTGTCCGATTTCATTGAAATAGATAGTTAATTCTGGGACACCCTGTATATGCCATCTAAATTATTTAGCACTTTTTCCATCTGTAATTTAATGGTTTTAAATATGCTAATTTCTTTATAAAACTAATAATTTTAAGTATTTTTAGGTAAACCGATAAAGCATATAAAAAACTCCAAAACGTAACAAATTTTTTGAACGTCGTACCAAAAGTATGAAAAAGATAGAAAGTAACACATTTGTTACGAACGTAACAAATGTGGCAGCCCTGGACTCCAATTACCACAAAGGTTCACTGAAAAAAAACATTCCCTACTCATTCATAGTCCTTAGGCCACTCTCAACCAAGCTCAGCAGGAAAACAGAGAACCAAGAAGCGAAAAATTGGGTGTGGCAGGTAGGTGAGGTAGCTCTGCGTATGCAGGGTCCATCCGCACATGCAGAGAGCTTATAAGGCCTTATATGTTGCTAAAAGGTTAACTGTTTTTACCAGTGAATTTTAGAATGTTAGAACATGAGAGTTTAATAGGCTAACTACAAGTTTCTTCCTTCGTCTGCTCAATCAAAACTCTGAGTTCTGAAACTCCACAGTCCCTTACCTACCAAAACACTAAAATTATGGAGCACCGACAATTCAGCGCAGGACAATTCAGCGCCGACAATTCAGCGCAAAGACAATTCAGCACCGACAATTCAGCGCAAGTCAGTACAGTTAAAAGTTTAGTTAAAAATAATAAAAATAAATCGCAATAAATAAAAAAGAGAAAAATTTGTATATTTATATATATGCTAAATTGGGTCTGTATCGAAGGATTGACATTTCAAAGGAGTGACATAACAAAGGAGTGGCATAAATACCGTAATGAAGGAGTGACATAACGAAGGAGTGACAAATCGGAGATAAAATTCAAAGGAGTATAATTAATTATTAAAATTTTATTTAAAAAAACAAAATTTGTTAGAATTGTTAAAATTAAGATTTTATTTCAAAAACTAGAAACCTAACCTAACCTAACCTAACCTAACAGTTGCAAGCCTCTCTTCCCTCTGGATTTGTTCTTTCTTCTTCTTTGTTGGTATTTTCGCGCTGAATTGTCTTGCGCAGAATTGTCTTTGCGCTGAATTGTCTTTGCGCTGAATTGTCGGGTCACGAAAATTATAACACCAGTGGATCCCACAGATTCAGCCCAGGCAGGTTTTTTGCATTGTAGAAAGGGACTTTTGTTGGTAACATGGTAAAAATTTTATAGAGGGCACAGTGGGGCCCTTCAGCCCATCTGGGTGTCTCCACTGTTAATATAAACAAACCATAAATACAGTTACATGCAAAATTAAGACCCAATTGATATCTGCTAATTGCAGATTGTCATACATCTACTAGCTGTACATTAACTTCAAAACTTTGGATCTTGTGGATCAATCATCAATACCACTACTGTACTAATTGTAGACATCACATGGTTATCTATACATCAAATATAGTATAAGCTCTACAATTAAGATAAAAGGTGTAGGTGGGGCTGTAGACTTTATCAAATATTTGAATGCACACCCATTCAGGGTCTCCCATTTAAAGGTGTCTATGAGGCAATTGAACATGATGAGTCTTTCATACATCACAGTGCTATCGGGGGCACCGCTCAGCAGAGAAATCTCTTTAAATGGGGGGTATAAAGACAGAGAGTATCCCCTAACCGTGACCCGACAATTCAGAGCAGGACAATTCAGCGCCGACAATTCAGCGCAAAGACAATTCAGCGCAAGACAATTCAGCGCGAAAATACCAACAAAGAAGAAGAAAGAACAAATCCAGAGGGAAGAGAGGCTTGCAACTGTTAGGTTAGGTTAGGTTTCTAGTTTTTTAAATAAAATCTTAATTTTAACAATTCTAACAAATTTTGTTTTTATAAATAAAATTTTAATAATTATACTCCTTTGAATTTTATCTCCGATTTGTCACTCCTTCGTTATGTCACTCCTTCGTTACGGTATTTATGTCACTCCTTCGTTACGGTATTTATGTCACTCCTTTGTTATGTCACTCCTTTGAAATGTCACTCCTTCGATACAGACCCAATTTAGCATATATATAAATATACAAATTTTTCTCTTTTTTATTTATTGCGATTTATTTTTATTATTTTTAACTAAACTTTTAACAGTACTGACTTGCGCTGAATTGTCGGCGCTGAATTGTCTTGCGCTGAATTGTCTTTGCGCTGAATTGTCGGCGCTGAATTGTCCTGCGCTGAATTGTCGGTGCTCCCCCCTAACCCAAGATGCTGCCTCCCTACATCCCATCACTGTGTGGGTGATGAGAATTACCCAAATAAAAAATAAACTATATATGTATATGTAGGAAGGGTTCACAAACTACTACTCTCTGTTCTCTTTCTTTAAACCATTCTTCAATCCAATTTGCTACTGTCCCTTTTATTCCATGAGCTCTAACTTTAACAAGCAACCACTTATGAGGAACTGTATCAAAAGCTTTGGCAAAACCCAAGTACACAATATCTACAGATACTTTTTTATCCAAATGTTTTAACATACTATCATAAAACTCAATTAAGTTTGTCAAACATGACCTGCCATTTCGAAAGCCATGTTGGCTATTACTAAGTAATCATCCTCCTTCTAAGAATAAATATTGTAATTTTGTCTCCGATGACACTTTCAAGTAATTTGCAAATAATTAATAGAAGTTAAACTAATTGGTCTATAGTTTTTAGCTAGGTGTTTGTTTCCTTTTTTGAAAAGTGGGACTACATTCACTTTTTTCCCACTCTTCTGGAACTGCTCTGTTAATCAATGAAAGGTTGAAAAGTATTTTAAGTTATTGGGCTATGCTACATTTTGCTTCCTTTACTATTTTAGGATAAATTTCATCAGGTCCTGGTGACTTATCTATGTTTAGCCTGTCAATTGCTCTCAAAATATCCACTTCCTCAAAATATATATGATTTCTCTCTCCGTCTTGTGTTACTAATGTAAAATCTAGAATTTTATTTACAGTTTCCTTTGTAAATACTGAGCAGAAATATCTATTTAGCTCCTCAACAATTTCAAAATCTTCAATAATTTTGTCATCAGCATGAAGGGGTCCAATTTTTTTTAGGTTTATTTTTCAGGTTGAAATGACTAAAGAACTTTTTGGGATTTCCTTTACAATTTTTGGCTAAGTTCCTCTCTAAATTGCATTTACTCTCTCTTATAAGTTTCTTGCTTTCTTGTCTCTTATTTTTATAGATTTCAAGGTCCATTTCATTTTGAGTTCTCTTAAATTTGCTGAAGGCCTTTCTCTTAACGCTTATCTCACATTTGATACTGAACTTTTTGCCGTTTACAGGGCTTTCCTGTATTATTTAGTCAGTTCATCCCAATACAATACTAAAAAATCATCATCTGCAGTGATTCACTATCTTCTCTCTCCCTGATTTCTGCATGAGCACTATGTGTAGCATAAAATAACACAAAGGTTAGATAGAGTACGAGTAACATACTGTATATTAAAGCCTTTTTTATTTAAAAACGTTACAATTTACAAAACTAAGATAAAATTTTGCTACATTTCTAAATTTGCCCTGAAAATGCTCAATTCCCTAGTCCTAGTGAGATTAGTGAGCTTATTTTTATTTAGGTGCAATATTAAGGGTAAATTTATAGTATTACACCCGTCTCCCTTTGGAGGTGAAATTTGTTTTTCCTATGGTTTTTGATGTGTTTTGAACGAATCTGACCTTCAAAACCGTCAAAAAATACTCGGTTTTGAGATAACCCCCCTCCCCCCAGCTGGCAATCTGGGGGGACCCTGGTGGGAACCGGGAATTCTCGGGCGGGGGAAATCACAGAAAACAAGTCATTTCCGACGGTTTTGAAGGTCAGATTCATTCAAAACACATCAAAAACCATAGGAAAAACATAAATTTCACCTTCAAAATTGCCCTAACCTTCCTAACCTAATGTAACCTAACTAAACCTAATCTATCCTAACCTAACTCCGTTTTACAATGTGGACACTTCACTACTGTCGGTAGAACACCGTGAGCACGCAGAAACTTGAACACTTTTTTCTAAATTTTCGTAGAAAGCGACAATACAGCGGTAATAATCGAACGAGCACATGTCACACGAAGCCATTCCGGTAGCAAAGTAATTCAAATTCAAAATGGATGGAACGCAGTGATTGGGCAGACATGTAATGGTCAGCATGATTGGGCAGACATGTAATGGTCAGCCGCAGTGATTGGGCAGACATGTAATGGTCAGCCGCAGTGATTGGGCAGACATGTAATGGTCAGCCGCAGTGATTGGGCAGACATGTAATGGTCAGCCGCAGTGATTGGGCAGACATGTAATGGTCAGCCGCAGTGATTGGGCAGACATGTAATGGTCAGCCGCAGTGATTGGGCAGACATGTAATGGTCAGCCGCAGTGATTGGGCACCAAACGAATGTACGAACACGCACTAGATACACACCAAAAAAAAATTTATATTGGGCAGACATGTGACGGCAACACAAACGAACACACAAACGAACGTACGAACACACACTAGATACACACCAAAAAAACGTTTATATCTCGAAAACGAAGCATTTGCGACGGAAACGCTATAGAAGAAAAGTGTCTTAGAATTAAAAAATCTACCTAATGAATGTATAATAATTGCTGGACGTTAGACGGGTGTAATACTATAATAATACCATCATTTTTTGTGGAAATGCAAGATTATAGAAAAAAATTACAAGTTACATTTTTATAGTGAATATTTCCTATTTTGGCTATAATGTACTTTTTTTCATAAAATATTTTTCCTGATTGGGATATTTTTTCGCTACTCTGCAACTTAATTAGTTGGTTGGTTTCTGTTGTCTATTTTTTTTTTCCTAATTGGATTCAGTTTGGTCGTGTTTGTGATAGAATTATGACGTGCTGTTCGTGTGGTTTCTGACTTTGAGAACTTGATTCGTCATGTGCCCTAGATGGAGAGAAAGCATTGGATATTTTTATCAATTACGGCATTATTCTCTCATCCTTAACTTGCCCGAAATGTGACAGTGAGTGCCTAATACGAAAAGATTAGAAGATATTTAGGTGAAATAACTAATATTAACTTGTTAGGTCAACTGAATGACCAGTTAGGTCAACTGTACACCCTTGATGATTGGTTAGGTTAAGTAATGATATTTTCGTTAAACGAAAATGACGAAAACGAAAATGACATGGCCTGAAGTTGAAATAAAAAATACATTTTTCTAGTGTATTTTGGTATGCTCTGTGGTTAGATTAGGTTACGTTGGTTAGGTTAGTTAATTTAGTTAGGTTAGCTAGTTTTTTATCAGAATTACATTTTCCTGGTGTAGTTTTCTCTGCTTTGTTGGAATTTGACACACATTTCTTGTGCAAATAAGTAGAAACACTCCGTATTTTAGAATGGAAAAACATAGTTTCTATTCATTTGCACAAGAAATGCGTATCAGATTCGAACAAAGCAAAGAAAACTACACTAGAAAAATGTAATTTTGATAAAAAATGTAGCCTCTGTATCCAGCCAAATATTTATCGTTGAATGTTACCTTTTCTGTTTCTAACTAGTCTAAAAGTTTCATTTAGTTTCCAGACTTTAAATTTTATTTGTTAAGTCACTATTCGGCACACTAAGTTATTTATTCATAGGGGCTATTTCCCAGACCAAGGTTCTGCAGTTTAAGTTAGGCTAGGGCTATATTGCCCTTAAGTTTTAATAGGGGCTATTCCGGCCATTTTATTATTTAGTTAGGACTGTTCTAGCCCAGTTCGAGTTTCTTCTAGGTACCTAGTTTCAATCTCTTACCTTAGTAAGAGAGTGTAGTAGTACCTTACCCCATAGTACTGTGAGGTATTGAAAAACTCATGATCTTCACTTGCCCCACAAACACCTTTAAATGGGAGGGTTAATATTCGTTTTAATGCTTTGTTCGTTTTCGATAGAAGGAGACATTCTATGACAATTTAACATATAAATTCGTATTCAGGACACCTTGAAACCTCAGGGAAACTGATAAAAATCAAGGAAATGTAATAATTATTTTTTATGGAAAAAAAAAAATTTAGACGTAAAAAGCAGCCATTATAGGCCATTGACCGAGTATTTAGCTCTTAACGCTGTTAAAATTTTAACGAACCTCGCCGTCTCCAGTTTTATGGGGAGACATCTCGTGGCAAAATTAGGAAACAGGTCAAATCAGCCAATTAAATCTCGTTTTTGTTTCACGTGACCTTATCCGACCAATCAGAGACGTACATTTTGAATCTCTCATAATGCATACTCATTCAAGAATGCTTTTTCAGTCTGGTTTTCATTATGGTTTGCGGAGGTTGTGATTGCCTGGGTTTTTGGTACCTTGGAACGCAGTTCCAAAAAACTACTGTTGTTTGCGGTTCCTCAGAGAGACGCAACAACTCTTGTTCGCCTGATCCAGCAACATATTAGGCCTGGGACTACAATCTATTCCGACGAGTGGCGTGCGTATTCTCAACTCGGAAATCTAGGCTACATTCACCGGACAGTCAACCATTCACAGCGGTTCGTGGAAGACACCGTTCACATTCAAAATATTGAGCGTTGTTGGAAAGACGTGAAGAGCTGGATATTACGGTCTGGCAACAAAACCCAATCCTATTCAAAGTATCTTGCATGGTACTTGTTTAACCGTGAATATCCCTCTCAACAACGTCTCCACAAATTCATGTTGGTCGCCGCGGATTTGTATAAACACCCCAACGGTGCTATTTAAGGTAAGAAATTGCGAAAAAACGCGGGGTAGGTTAGGTTAGGTCAGGTCAGGTCAGGTCTGAACCAAAACACATTTTTCTGGTGTTTTTTGGTGTGATTTGCTCAAATCTGAACTTCGTTTCTTTGGGAAATGAGCCGTTTTTGAGAAATTTTCAATTTTAAAATTTCTAAAAAACGGCTCATTTCCCAAAGAAACGAAGTTCAGATTTGAACAAATCAAGTAGTATAGCCGCAAAAGGGGAGAGTGCAAGAATGTTGCAGGTTATTATGTAATGTTGCAAAGGGGGTGGGGGTTGTTGCAAAGGGGGTTGTTGCAAAGGGGGGTGGGGGGGAAACTTGGAGGCGGCGTTATCCCCCAAGAGAAAGGAGGAGGAGGAGAGAAAGGAGGAGAGGTGTTCACCTGGCAGGAGCCAAGTGCACATTAAGGCGTCAGCCGAGTTGGCGTTGTTTTATAGGCTCCTAATCAGCCAGTTGGCGTAAATGGCTTGAGTTGCCAGATACCACGATACCATTGTATACATTATTATAGACTCCTAATCAGCCAGTTGGCTGTAAATGGTTGTCAGATACCTCTTTTTAGCAGTATTATTGCATACATTATTATTATATACGCCTAATCAGCCAAGGGGGGAGAGGTACACATGCAGTAGTTACACATGCTTGAGGTACACACATACGCACACATGCAGGAGTACACATGCTGGATGTACACATGCAGTACACATGCTGGAGGCAAACATGCAGGAGAGAGAGAGAGAGAGAGAGACACCTGAAGGAGGAAGATACATGCAGGAGAGAGAGAGAGAGAGAGAGAGAGAGACCTGAAGGAGGAAGATACATGCAGGAGAGAGAGAGAGAGAGAGACACCTGAAGGAGGGAGAGAGACACCTGAAGGAGGGAGAGAGACACCTGAAGGACAGAGTGGAGTTCTCCCCCAATTTATTTTCGTTTCCCTAACCTAAGAGGCCACTAAGGGGTTTACCAAAGGGCCAGAAATAGAAGGAGCAGAGCTCCTTACTCGGCTGGAGCCGAGGGGGAATGGTTCTTCACCAGCTTCGCGATCTTTTATAATCCTCTATTCTGGCTGAGTTGCCAGATAGCGCAAGGTATTCAGTTGCCAGATAGCGCCATGTGTCCCATTAATCGTGTAACACATATATGACGGCTGTTATTCCAAATGTACTTGTATATATAATAAACTAATGAACCATATAAAATACCACAATATATATTTATATGGTTATTCAGTCTGAAGATTCAACCGTATAAAATAACACAAGCGCCTCTTTCATTACGCTTTAATAGAATTAACAAAGTTACCATATTTCGTTAGACAGAAAACGAATTTTTATAAGGGTTACCCAACGAATTATGAGAGCATCACCGAATTAAAACTTTTATGGGTAACTATATCGACATAAGCTTATTATTGTAACGTTTGCTCCCAATATAAATTTTCCTAAATAACAGTAAAACCAATTAATTTATTAAATAATTATGAAACTTCATTTAAATAATTTACGATACAATTCCACCAAACGAGATGAAAACTTATGAAACATATAGCCTCATTCCTGCGACGAAAAAATGAAAAATGACGAAAAATAAAGAAATTATTCATTTGGAATTGCCCAAGCCACTATAGCGGGGTCGGAGAATATCTGTTCTTTTAAACATCTTATTTCTGTCCAAAAGTTACCCAATAAATAATTCGTGTACTTGTATATATAATAAACTAATGAACCATATAAAATACCACAATATATATTTATATGGTTATTCAGTCTGAAGATTCAACAGTATAAAATAACACAAGCGCCTCTTTCATTACGCTTTAATAGAATTAACAAAGTTACCCTATTTCGTTAGACAGAAAACGAATTTTTATAAGGGTTACCCAACGAATTATGAGAGCATCACCGAATTAAAACTTTTATGGGTAACTATATCGACATAAGCTTATTATTGTAACGTTTGCTCCCAATATAAATTTTCCTAAATAACAGTAAAACCAATTAATTTATTAAATAATTATGAAACTTCATTTAAATAATTTACGATACAATTCCACCAAACGAGATGAAAACTTATGAAACATATAGCCTCATTCCTGCGACGAAAAAATGAAAAAATGATGAAAAATAAAGAAATTATTCATTTGGAATTGCCCAAGCCACTATAGCGGGGTCGGAGAATATCTGTTCTTTTAAACATCTTATTTCTGCTTATTAAATAACTTTTTAGACACTTGATTTTTATTATAAATATTTAAGTCACGAATAACAGTGGGAAAAACGTCCGGAAAAGAAAATTATGAAACATCTCCTTCCAGACCACTCTTGATATATATATATATATATATATATATATATATATATATATAATAAACAACTCATGCACACACACACACACACACACACACACACACACACACACACGATGAAAGGCAGAAGCTAAATCAGTTCGAATCGTGTCCCTAGAGACCTTTTTCGTTCGAATCGTGTCCCTAGAGACCTTTTTCGGGTCGTCGATGGTTTAAGCTGTTCGAGCAGAAACCACCACAGACTCCAGATATTAATTTTATCATTGTTATTACTTCTACAAATATTTACGCGTATTTTGTATGGTGTCATATAGAAATATAATGATGAGATGCTTTTTTAAAATATAATTCGGTTATATTTCTTTATATCCTCGACCCTCAGCCTCCCTCATTTTACACTACGTTTTGGCAATTTCCAAAAGTTACCCAATAAATAATTCGTTACATATATATATATATATATATATATATATATATATATATATATGGCGCCTCGGTGGTGTAGTGGTTAGCGTCGCTGATTACGAATCCATCGGACCCGGGTTCGATACCCGACGGCAGCCGGCGCGCAGCAAAGCCCAGCTGTTCATCCTTCCACATAATAAAAGAAAGTGGTTGGTAGATAAATGGGTACCCTAGGAGGCCTAGTGGTCAAGACGCTGGGCTGCTGATGGGTCGTGGTTCGGAATCCACGTTAAACTGTAGGTCTAAGGTGGAGTGAAAAGCTTGACCTTCGTCAGAATGAACAATTCGGGCGGAAGCTAACCAAAGGTTAGCCCGACGCGGGCAACGGGTCACTCGCAAAGAGAATTTAATCATTGGTAAACGTCCTTCCAGACCACTCTTTCTATATATATATATATATATATTTATATATATATATATATAGAAAGAGAGCGAGAGTTTTGTTCAATAAATAATAATCGAAAAAAACATCATAATGCACGATTTTCTATGTAGCAATACTAATTAACTCTTTCTCGCCTACGGCGGTGCAAGAACATAATGCGTGCACTCGCTCGTAAATTAGACCTCCAGTTTAACATGGGTTCAGAAATACATCTCGTCGATGGGATTCGTTGCTTACTCAACCACATGGACTTTTATATGTAAGAGACCTAACCTAACCTACGAAATACATCTCGTCGGGGCCGATCCTAGAGCCATATATAGCAATGGAAATGAGCGCGATGTGTCGTTAAATACGTGATTTAAAATAACAGGACCATTTGACCCGAAGCAGTAGTATACCCGAAAAACATCGTAATGCACGATTTTTTCTATGTAGCAATAATAATTAACTCTTTCAAATACGTGATTTAAAATAACAGGACCATTTGACCCGAGGCAGTAGTATACCCGAAAAACATCGTAATGCACGATTTTTTCTATGTAGCAATAATGATTAACTCTTTCAAATACGTGATTTAAAATAACAGGATCATTTAACCCGAGGCAGTAGTATGCCCGAAAAACATCGTATAACCTAACTATAATTTGCAACTATAGTTTACCTTGACTTTCATATGCTTCTATCCTGTTTTATTAATAAAGATTTTTAACTTTTAATAACGTATGAATAAAGATTTTTAACATTTAATTTTATTTTAGTATTTATTCATGCCACGCCGCCTTAGACCACAGCTTAACGTTGAAACCGAATGTTCTTTTTAAAATATAATTAGGATATAATTTCTTTATTATAAAATAAGTTAACAATTATGTTAACAAACAATACTAATAATTTGTAAGTAAAAAATATAATATAAGGGACTACCATAGAAATGTAAGTGCCTATAATTCGATTTTATATATATGTTACTCGTCCGGTCTCGTTATAGCGGATTGGTACACGTCATAGCTCCACCCAGCTACATCGGCAGCCAGTCACTACGAACATCTGGTCTTTTGGGCGGAGCTTGGCGAATGTGCATATAAAAGGGGATATTTTCAGTTGGGAGTAACAGTAGCTATTTTCGCATCAGTGAATAATCATTCCTCAACCATGGACCTGTACGTCTCCCCAGACTTGTATGAAGAACGTGATACTGCAGCATTAACCACAATTAGTCTTTTCAATGCGGCTGATTGTGGCGAACTATTTTCGACGCAAACCGTAGAAGATATTTGCAGTGACGCTCCTTACAATTCGACGCAAGGGACTACCATAGAAATGTAAGTGTCCATAATTCGATTTTATATATATACGGAGAGTTGTAGTATTTCGTCAAATAGATACTAGTCAAAAATGTCAATCAATGTTATTTCCCCATCATGCTAAAATCGAAATTGGTAATCGAACCAAAGATATCTTCACATAATGGAGATCTGTCTGTCTGTATACTCTGTATATGTTTTCATTATTCCTTTAAGGTCCGATGAGGATTTGACACGTGTTATCAGTGGCGACTGGCGTATAGGAGCGATGGAGCGGTCGCTCCCCCTTGCTTGAAACGATAAATATTAATTTAACAGATAAAAAATATATTAATTTTAAGATATTAAAATAAATATTCTTGAAATATATTTTAAAAATTCATGTGGCATATCATGATTCATGAGGCATTTTGAGTAAGCCTTCATACAGTACATAATATTCTAAACTTATAGCATAGCTTCAAATAGCGTACCGCTGTTTGAATACAAAATAATATTGCAGCCGAATGGAGCGATAGATTTTTCGCTCAAGTAAATATAAATTATATTTTACTGTTGTAATGAAAATATAAGTACAATCGCGAATTTTTTTTATAATAACTTTATTTTTACTAATAGTTACTTCAGTAATAATGATATAAGCCATTTATATGTATTTTATTAAAATTATTACTTATTTGTAATTAACTAGAATTGTACGTCTGGCATAGCCGCATGTGTTAATACAAGTACAGTACTCTTGTGAGCGGCAGTTGGATTCGCACTAGCCTATTGTGAGTCCGTGTTGTCGTACAGTGGTACATTATTATAGTCAAATTTATTCAACAATTATTTTTATATTTTATTAAAATATTGTTTTAATACAAATTTATGGCTTCTTTTGACATATAAGTACCGTACGGAAGCACCATGTGATTGTTTATGTACTACAATTCTAAAAATTATAAATTTTATGAAATCGCACCCCCATACATTTATACCACGAGTCGCCACTGCGTGTTATACAATCTTTTGAAGAACCTCGGAATATGGATGATATACTGATCAGTCAGCAGTGTCACACATCCTCCACCATGGACCTGTACGTCTCCCCAGACTTGTATGAAGAACGTGATACTGCAGCATTAACCACAATTAGTCTTTTCAATGCGACTGATTGTGGCGAACTATTTTCAACGCAAACCGTAGAAGATATTTGCAGTGACGCTCCTTACAACCCGACGCAAGGGACTACCATAGAAATGTAAGTGTCTATAATTAGAATTTTATATATATATATATGGAGAGTTGTAGTATCTCGTCAAATAGATACTCGCCAAAAATGTCAATCAGTGTTATTTCCCCATTATGCTAAAATCGAAATTTTTATGGCGTTCACTCCTCGAACCAAAGATATCTTCACATAATGGGGATCTGTCTGTCTGTATACTCTGTATATGTTTTCATTATTCCTTTAAGGTCCGATGAGGATTTGACACGAGTTATACAATCTTTTGAAGAATCTCGGAATAGGGAGGGTATACTAATCAGTCAACAATGTCACACCGAAATAATGTAAGTGTTTTTCGATCTTTTTGGGATAAGAAGACACAATATGTCCATATCTGTCTGCATACCATTTCATCGTTTCGGTGAGTGTGACACGGGTCAAATAAATTTAAAAAATTTATAAATTCTTTATCATTTGACATATGCATGAGAAATGAGACACAGTACATTCCGCAAACATTAGTAAAATATCCCTGCATACGAAATGGGTTCCATACAACTTCGGGAATATGTAACTGAGCGAGAAATTTTACAATAATAGGGTCACTCCAGGGTTGAGTACCGAGTGAATCAAAATAGTACAGGCGCTGTCTCTTTTTAAAATAGACAGCGATCCAGTGAATCCCTTCATTACCGATGATGTCTGTGTTCACAATAAGACTACCGCATTCTCGCGTACTTGGCAAACTCAATGTTTCATTCTTCGCAAACACGCCGATAAATTTGGAACGTGTGACTCGCTCCATTACTTTCTGAAGTGTATTAGCATCCATTTTAAAAGTCAGTGATAACGCTTCTAAATCTATCTACTTCTATTAGGGCTTGCGATTCGAGATATACTAGTACACTAATAGGAGCGTCTATAGGCTTGGCGAATTCCAGCCGCACTGAGATGTTACCGCTCTGCTGTGGTGTTAAATGGGTATTTACGCTAGCAGATAAGTCAGGTGTAATGTCAAACGGATAAAGGTTAAATTGATCAATGAATTCTTCCTGCGTTACCCCATTACCAAGCTCATCACAATCACCTGCAATATGGGTCAGATTACTATAGGCTCTGGCACAAAGAGGTAACACAGCGTCTGATGAATAGTCCGTACCCATTGTTCCACCCAAAGCAGTGCCATTAACGTATAGAGTTATATTTTTAAGTCCGAAATTCTCGAATTTAAAGGCACTCTTTTTATATTTTCCATTCACCGAAGCGTGGTCCTGCATGCCGATTAATATCCTTTTAGGAAGATTTCCCAGGGCAATGTTTTCTATCTGCTTCGATGCCAACCCTGCAGGAACCGTATATAGTTTGATCTGCACTCTGTTAATAGGATATTTCACTGTAGCGTTTAGTAAATTTTTCTCAATTTCTAGTTGTTTTGGTGAACTTAATTTCACTCGCCGTACGCGGAGGTATGTGTCCATAATGTGAACCACAACGGACTTTGCACCCTCTTCTTGATTCGCATCCAGATTTAAGCAGATCTCAGGACTCGTGCGGGTGAGCTTTATTTTCATATCCACCCCGTTCACAAGCAACTTCTCCTGGAAAGTGAAATCTGTGTGCAACCGTCCAAAACACTCGTATATTTTCTTTTTAGAAATTTTAAATTTGTCCTTTATACTATTTTCATCTTTAGTTTGATAATATCCCTCCTCACTTAAAAAGGCAGCCTTCGCTTCTTTGGAAAAGTTGAGGACATTTTCCAAATAGGCTCGTAGATGATAGTACCCCGTGCCTGCCGATATGTTGGTCTGATTTAAATATACGTTACACTGGTTGAATATGGCGTGCAGAAAGTTTGTTTCAGGGTATACAGCATATTTGTCATCGCAGGCCGTTCCATCAGAATGGGCTATACGTAGCTTAGCGTACATGTGCACACAGCTTGGATCAAAAAAGTAAGGACCTGAGCTGGGTATCACGAATTCTATAGGTGCACTCGGGGAACTAATTGTGTTTAAAGGGTTAATTGTAATAAAGTCACTGTGCTCAATAGAAACTTGGGTTGGCGGGAGTTCAAAAAAGGACAGCTCCGATTTACAGCATTGTGAACTACATGGGTGGATGAAGCGTGCCATGGCGAAATAGTGACTCCTCTCTCGACAAGTGGTAAACAAACTATGATTCATGAGATCAATATCCTTAGCTTATATCAGTCAAAAAAGTGGTCAACCATAGGTTTCATTCGCTTACAGCATTTCTTTTTTGATAGCCTTTTACGTTTAATACCACGTGACCCCTTCTTCTTCTTCCGGGGAGCCCTCTTCTTCTTCCCGCCACCACTCATTTTTCTCTTTGCATCTTTGATGATTTCGTTCCGTGTACGCTTTAAATGTTTTTTTAGAGCTTCTTTAGGTTTAGCCCCGGCCAATATGTCTTCTGCAGTGTTAAGGCCTGATTGTAGCGCTTTCCTTCCAAGGTATCTGGCACCCCTCTTCAGCAAAGGAACAGCCGTACGTAGTATGGATGAAAAAATGGATCCAAGTCCACTACCGCGCTGGTATCGCATCCCTCGATAGACGGTGAAAGGCTTTCTATCCATTATAACTCAGTGCGTCGAAAGTGTAGCTTCACTGTTAAGCTCCCGTTACCGAATGGGAAGTTTTCGCCCTCAATCGTTCTTATATATATTGTGATATTGGTTATTAAATTAGTTGCGACATTCACATAATGGGGTCTGTCATATGTAATACTCAAACTCCTTCCTCTATGGTTGGGGATGTGAGCAATGCGCAGCAGGCGTGCCTGGGTATCCCCAACAAACTGGTGCTCCACTATATTACTGTAAATATAGCACATGTCTGGGGACCTTTCAGCCAATTTCTCCATCTTCAATTGATACATTAATCTGGACAAGTTATACTGTGTCTCGTGAAATGTGTCTCTTTGGAAGGCTGCGCTATATCGGCCGTTCGTTAGAATTTTGAACTTTCTATGTTCTTTAAGACATCTGTTAGTCTTTGATTTTAGGATTAGTGTATGTGCAGGGTTGTTTACGATTTCATATACTAAATCATTCGTAAGGTTTGAGTTTCTTAAGCTTACGTTTAAGCCTCTCACAACATCCTCGGCCGAACCATATTAACCCGGCCCTAGTCTTACTTCTGTACTGTAATACCGTGCAATCTTAGTCCGAGCGATGCGCATAGTTTCATCCATAGCTACCCCAGCTTTTTCACACTCGTCAATGTCTCTAAGAATCGTAAAAACGGTTTCTTTATGTTCAATATTTAAAAAGACGGTGTCCAGCTGAATTTCGCATATCCCCACCTCATACGAATCACGACCCAATTCAATGTGCCCATGGAGTTCTGTTACAAAGTTGGCTAGCGTGTTGTTAGGGTGTACAGACAGGGACGAGGAGGACGGGAGTGTGACGTAGAAATGGTTAGGAGCCATGTTGCATACTATTTAAGCTTCATTATTGCATCAGCTTTTATATAGGTGTTGAAGCTTTCTGGGTACCCTAGCCATTTCACCAGGTACATTTTTCTCCTTCCTGAACCTTTGCTTCCTAAAATTTTCTCAATTTTAAACACATTTTTTTCTAAATTAAACGCAACTTTCTGCAATTCCTCGCGGTAAAAGCCTCCTGAGATTTCTTCCCCATTCAAATCTTCAATGTAATACATCATTATCACACCTTTAGGTCTCACAGCCCTAACTTTAAAAATCTCGCGTGTCCATCCTTGCTCAAAACCCTTTGCGAATTTATTCCCCGAACGCGACAGCCTTACATAATCATTGATTTTGAAGCGCACAGAGTGTGGTGGTGGTGGTGGTGGTGGTGGTGATCCATCTCTTCTCGGGAGCGTACCTCTTTCTAAAACTTCGTTAGGTGTTGCCCCAATCGTGCGATGGTGTGAGCGGTTGTAGGATGATGCCAATGATTCCAGAATGTCTAGAAATCTGTATGTGTTTTTATGTGTAAAATAACGGTGCATGCGTTCCTTTATGGTGCGCTGAACTCTTTCAGCTAAAGAAGCCTTATGTATAGAATTGGTTGTGTAATAGCTGATATTAAACTCTGTCAACATATTCTGAAAAGCATGGCCTATAAACTCCTTCCCCATATCCGTACAAAAATAGCCAGGAACCCTGTTTTATTTTAACATTAGCGTTTTGGTGGCTTTAGCAACTGTTTCAGGTGATTTATTTTTCAGAGGAACTAGCCACAGATATCTAGAGAACACGTCTATTATGAATAGAATGTAGCGGTAACCATCGTTATACACAAAATATCTTTGCATGTCTGTTAAATCTGCTTGCCAAATAGAATCAATCGAGGAAGCCGTTGTCTTGGCTGTTTTAAACCTTTTTCTCACAGGCTTATGAAGCGTATAAGCGTCCTGCTCCCTCAAAAATCTTTCAACATCTTTTTTCCTACTCCGTAAACACTTCTGTACAGTCTATCTACGCCGCCGTAAGAGGATGGGGTAGAAATGTCATAATAGCGTTTAGTTAATACGTTAGCCATTTGCGTATTTTAGAGGCACGTGGGTAGGGTTGGTTTAACCTCTTCTTGCTCCTCTTCAAAGGTGTTACCGCCGGGGGTGACGGCGCCTTCAATTG
Source organism: Bathynomus jamesi (assembly GCA_023014485.1). Classification (NCBI taxonomy): domain Eukaryota; kingdom Metazoa; phylum Arthropoda; class Malacostraca; order Isopoda; family Cirolanidae; genus Bathynomus; species Bathynomus jamesi. The sequence goes on along the minus strand of JAJOZX010013253.1, from coordinate 3,679 downwards.
TGTCACAGGCGTTGCATGTTCCAAGTCTTTTAACCTGTTCAGATTTCCTATCAACGTTTTAAGGACATTTATTTGTTGTAGTCTTGCTTTAATATGCTTCCATCCTGATGGTGATGGCCTATCCCACTTTCTCACCAGATCATGGACAATGTCTACGATATTCGATCCCTGTACCTTTGATCCTTCCACAATGATCTCCCCTGTATCGGTCCATTGTATGGCGGGATCCTCATTCAATAGATTATAAAGACTTAAGCCTTTACTCCTCAATGTAAGTGGGAGGGTATTTTTTAATACATGTTCGATATGTTGTGTGGCTAATCTTTTTGGTTGGTCAGCTGTGTCGTCGGGTACAGGTCCTATGTCGCCATCGTCCCCCGTGCTGTGCCTAATAACCACAGGAATCTCTGTAGGGCTCTTATAATTTTCGTACTCGTGAAGAAATTTCTGCAGAGCTTCTTGGTATAAGATTCTTTTCTCATCAGGTGTTTTTTCACTGTTTAATAGGGCTAACAATTCGCTTTCCATTCTTTTAAGTCTGCTTTTACGGGGATCTAGATCCGTGTCTCTTTGCAGTGAAGCGTACACCTCGTGGGGAATCACTACCACTTTCTTCATTATATTAATCTAGTCAGTAAATGGCCCAAAACTGAAAATAAGATGGGGAGAAATGACCCTCCTGTTTGTACAATAATTCGCTTTTTCTTCGCTACAGTTTGGCTTTTACGAGCGAGTGCACGTATTATGTTCTTGTAGCGGCGTAGGCGAGCCTTCTGATGGGTTTTCATTGATACATTGCAATTTATAACGTTAAGACAGATTTCACAGATGCATTTTAAAAAGTCGGCATCGATATTTTTAATAAACATCTGCTGCATTGCCCGAGGCAGTCGATGATAGATTTTTATTAATTCACGGTATTTCTTTAGTCTCTTTGTCATTCTGGAATATACACCGTTTCAGGCTCGTTTGGAAATATATTCGTTCGCAGAAGCACTCTAAACGTGTTTCGCGGATGAAGGTCGCAAAGCAAATATCCGTAACGCGTGCTTGTAGCTTCTTTATAAACTTCCAAAAACTCCTTACGCTGATTCGGGAACATTTGATTGGCTAATACCCCAATTTGTGATACATCTCTACGTTGCGCGAATAAGACTAGATATTGCGTATTTAACGACACATCGCGCATGTATCTATTTTTGAAAAATAGATTCTGATTGATGAAGAACACGCTTATGTTAAGATGGTGGGAGTATACTGTAAATGTCTCGGCAAACGTTTTATCCATCTCCAACATGAGATCGTCAATTACAATGATTGTATGTTCAGTTCCCTTTAGCGAATTAACGTCATATACACCTTTGTGGAACAAAATATCATCTTGGTACTCGTTGAACACTGATTGATACGTCGAATAGCACCATATAACTTTATGCACAAATTTCGAGAACATCTCGCCCTTTTCTTTAATGATTTTAAGCATAAACACAGTTTTACCACATCCTGTAGGTCCAGATATAATACATGTGGATGGGCTCGTGAATCTGAATTTTTCTACAGAGTCCATTTCTAACACGTCACACTCCTAAGTGGGTCATTTACAAAATATTACAAATTTTGAGTGCTGATCCTTATATTTCTTCTCCCACAGAACCGACGATGAGGTAGAGCACCCTATCATTACGGATGACCTCGACGACAGTGTAGATGTGATCTCCTCCCCTGAACCCTCACCAGCGATACCGGTAACACGTCCAAAGCGGAGGTATGAGAACCCCACATCAGGTATAAAGCGACCGAAATACGCGTCTGTTGCAGCAGACCCCCAACCCTCAACCTCTTACGCAACAACCTCCCCAGCAGCACCTAATATACCCCCTTATTCCGCCCCCCGTTCTGTTAAGTCTACAATAATAGAGCCCCAACCCTCCTACGCAACAGGGCCCCCATCAGCAGCACCTAATATATCCACTAATTCCGCCCCCCGTTCTGTTGAGGATGGTATAACGCTGGAATTGGTGCGATCCGCAGCCCCCACCCCAGCCTTGACTAGAAATCGGTATAGAGTCAGGGTCGACCCTAGAGTCATGTATAGCAATGGTATTGAGCGCGGGATACGCAGGGTTGTAGAGCATATTATAGAGTTTGCTCTTCAGAATCGCGACGAGCGTGAAGTCAGGACGAGTCTGTCCTTTGGATTCGGGTCAGATGACGGTGATGTAGACGATTATTGGGTGATAGTACCGTTTAGACGTTTGGCTGCTGAAGATGTAGAATATATATTAGGGCGTATAATGCAAGCCGTCCAAAGTAGTATAGCCTTCAATATGGACAACTTCACGGTAAATATTGACCGTGTATTCCGTGTTGCGGGTCATAGTGCCATACCGTACACTCTTAACTTCAATTCTCCAACTATTTACCGAAGGCATATAAACGTCGATCGTGGTTGCGGCTTTATAGCAGTACTCTTAGCACGTATGTTTACTGTACAAAATACACGGACTCAAAAAATTTGGCTGCCTACGATCGTTGAGCGTGCCCGTAAACTAGCTGTAGACTGTGAACTTGAATTTGACTGTAATATGGGTCCTGAAGAGCTGAGAAAGGTAGAACAGGAAATGAATGTGCGCATAGTTATATTTGGTTTGGATGATCGCCGCCGGACTGTGTATGTTTTTAAAAGCTGTGTGAGAGATCGTACAAGGCCCCTACTTATTTTAGGATTGTCAGGGACAACGTATCTCCCCATCCGTAATATAAGGGGGCTTTACGCGAGTTATGACCAAAGTCGAAAATATGGGAGACATCATGATTTGTGTAAGGGGTGCCTCGAGTTTGCGGATGATATAGTGAGACATTGTAAAGAATGTCACATGGTATGTGAGCAGTGTAAAAGCACCAAATGTGAAAGCCGTGTAGTTGAGAAGAGAGACTGTGATGTGTGTAGACGCACATTTTTCAATAATAGCTGCTTTGATCTCCATAAATCAATTGGTACGTGCAGGAAAATGAGAATCTGTGAATGTGGTATGTTTCACACAATGGATAATTGGGGAAAATTTAAGCACAAGTGCGACGTAATTCACTGTCCTACATGCCAGGAGGAATATAAGGCGGATGGAGTAAAGCATGTGTGTTATATGAAAGATGCTAAGCCTAAAAATAACCCTTGTATAACTGTGTACTACGATATAGAAACATATACGAACGCTGAAACCAAAGAGGTAATTCCACATTTACTTGTGAGCCAGACCATCTGTGATGAGTGTATGGGTATCGAATGTGACGAGTGCCCCAAATGCGGTAAACGGACAAACGTTTTTAAAACGAATGTCAGCGATAGTCCTGTGAAACTATTTGTGTCCTATATTGTCAAGTTAGCCGACAAGTTAAAAAAAATGACTGTGTATATTCTCGCCCATAACGGGGCAAAGTTTGACACGCAGTTCCTTTATAAGGAGTTGCTTGAACACGAATCCTCTGAGATATTTACAGGTGATCCATTGAAAAGAGGCAACAAATTAATACAGATGCAGATAAGAGGCAATGTACAATTTAAAGATACTTTATTATTCACACCTTGTAAATTAGCAAAGCTACCCAAGGTGATGGGAGTAGCAGCTGAAGTTTCCAAAGGATACTTCCCATACACTTTCCTCACCAGCGAGACTTTAAA
>JAJOZX010013252.1:65000-89277 GCA_023014485.1 Bathynomus jamesi | reverse complement strand
TTGCATTGTTACTTTTTTTCTGTTTCGACTCAAACTGTATATATACATAGTTATCCTTCAGAAGCAGAGTTACAGTTTGACTATAAATATTTATTCATAAATAAATTTATTTGCTCGCGTTTTTATCCTCTTGTGACGTTATTATCGTATCTGAGAACGCGTATAAAAAATAATTGAAAAGGTAGAAACCTAGTTTGTGTCGGTACCATTCAATGCAATTGCATTAAAAATGCTATTATTTTCCGCGTTCACGCTTTGAAAACTCCGTTCGAAATGCATCACCAATGCCATTCATTTGCGAAATTGCTCTCTGTGAGAGGATGTTACTAGTGGTGTTCCATGAAGAGTATATAAGTTTTAGTCAGGCTCCACTTAATTATTCAGTAATCAGAACTTGATGACATACCAGTACCGGAAGTAATTAACATTTCACTATTAACTGTTTACATTCAAAGAAACTATTAAATGGCTTTGATTTATACGTGTGCAGATATTTCATGAATGGCTTAGTTAATTTTTTTTTCATTATTTCGTAGTTCATTACTAATTCAAATAGAAGTTTGTGTTATTGAGTTAATATTATTTATGGAATTATCACACACCCGGCGTTAGTGAGTTAATTTAAGTCAGTTTTGTGCTAGGTAAGTTAAAACCGATTTAGTAAAGTTACGAACATACTTTGGTAGTGTTTTGAAAATAAATATTTTTGTACAACTTTAATTTTACATTTACCCTAAAAGTAGTGTATATCTTAAATACTTTGTGGGTCTGAGCTTATTTAACGCAGAATTCAGTTAAAATAACTCAATAATTTGCGAGAGTAAAGAATTGTATAAATTCCAAAGAAAATACGAGAAAATTGAATTCTTTCCACGCCAAAATAAAAGAATAAGCTTTGTGAGAACCCCTAAACACCAAATAATGTAACTAAATCTCTCTCTCTCTCTCTCTCTCTCTCTCGCTCTCTTCTCTCTCTCTCTCTCTCTCTCAAAATTGAATTAAGTTCGCATTAGGACCCTCGGGATGGGAGCCCTTACCTTACGAAACCTCTCTCAAATTCATTAATCTCCTCCTGACCTAATTAACTATCGGCACCCTCTCACCTGAGACTTTCTTACCTGCGTTGTAGTGCCAGTGCTTCATCCCTCTATGAGTGCCGAAGACGATTAAGCAGCTAACGATAGAAGGGAAATTAATTTTGGACAGTTTTTAATTTAAATCGATTTAAATTTCGTTTTTTTTATCTATTTTTCGTGTTCTGAAGGAAAGATGGTTTTATATATATATATATATATATATATATATATATATATATATATATATATATATATATATATATATATATATATATATATATATATATATATAGGGTGTTCTAAAATTAGCTAATCAACTTTTATATGAACGCAATACACAGGGTGTTCTAAAATTAGCTAATCAACTTTTATATGACGCAATATCTTAACAAAAATTATGCAATATTTAACAAGAACGAATGGCATAAATGAGGTGGAATTGTATTTTAATTCACAGATGTTGTTGAGTAAACTTTGTGAGGTAACAAATTTGGTAGCTCAGGACACTAAAAAATGTATATGAAAAATCTAGAAACCTTTCTGACGTCAGAAAAAAGATGTGTTGATCCTGATTAGGTTAGGTCACGCTACGCTGGGTTAGGTTAGTTAAGGTTTGGCTAAGTAAGGTCACGCTGTCGGCTACCTCACTATTTAATGACCACAGAAAACAACCTTCGAGTCCCAGTTGGCTCCGAAACACTTATCACGTCTTTCTCAGTTCGATGGCACTAAGGATAGGGTAGAGTAGGTTAGGTTAGCTTAGGTTTGGTTATTTAGTTTTTAGATATATAATTTTAAAAAGTTGGTACCCAACGGTAGGTGCTGCACGTGTGTGTGTGTGTGTGGTGTGTGTGTGTGTGGTTGAGAAAAATAAGATGCTTGTTTACTTTTGTTGAGTTTGAACGACGGTTCAGGATCGACCTGCGGTCGACCCCTCTGCAGCATCCCGCCTCATTTGCGGGACTTGGTGAAGGAGGGAATTGCTCTCTGATCGCCTCCTGCCCTCGTAACCAGCCACGCATGGCTGGTCAGGGACTTTGCACAAGAATCTGTCCAGCTGGTTCTTGAAGTTATTCAGGTTGGTGTGCTGGAGATTCCTCATCTTTTGGAAGGACATTGAAAAGCTTGGGCCCCGTATTCTGAGGGTATTTTCATCCTCGTTTTCATGGCTCCTTGTCCCACCACAGCTGGGACCGTACAAAATCTGCCTCTTCTCTCATTCCAGTTTGTTTCTATTTCATTTCTGAGGTTAGGGACAGAGCCCTCAAGTATGTTCCATATGTATATTATTGTGTACCGCTCTCGCCTTCTTTCAAGAGAGTAGAGTTCCAGGGATTGTAGTCGAGACCAGTAGTCTTCACCTTCCGTTTCCTCTATCTTAGACGTAAAAGTCCTTTGTATAGCTTCAATGCTCGCAATGTCTCTTTTTCTGTGTGGGCTTGTGAGTACTGAGCAATACTCAATTATTGGTAGGACTAGACTCTTCCATAATTTGAGCATGATGTTTGCTTTTCTGCTGCGGAAGCTCCTCCAGATGATTCCCATTATTTTTCTAGCCGTTGTGATTTTGATTTTATAGTGCTCTCTGAATTCTGCATCCGACGACATTATTACTCCAAGATTCCTGACTTGTGGATTTGGTGTTATCTGTTTGGCTTGCAGAGTTTTGTACCCTTTTTTCTGTAGCTCTTTGTTATTACCATATCTTAGAAGTATATATATATATATATATTGTGTGTATATATATATATATATATATATATATACATACACTGCCCTTGTGGTTTACTTCTAGAGTAGGAGATATTATAAAGAGTAGAGATAGGGCTTATAGGCTACATAAGTGCGATAAAGACAATTTGCGGTTACAAAACAACTATATATCTCAAAGGCGTGAAGCGAAAAGTGTAATTAAAAAGTCCAAGCGCGAATTTGAAATCTCCATAGCTCGTGACGGTAAAGAAAACCCAAAGCGATTCTTTCAATACGTCAACAATAGGAATCCAGTAAAAAGTGTATTGGGGCCGTTGAAAAATGTTAACGGAGAGCTAGTTTCTGAAGACAAGCAAATGACTACCTTGCTAAACGAATTTTTTACGTCAGTTTTTACTGTAGAAGATGTAACGAATATTCCTACGGTCATAGACATAATACCTTTTGATAATGGTAATACGTTGGATAATATTGTGGTTAGTGAAAGGGAGGTAATGCGCTATATTGATAAAATGAAAATGCATAAATCACTGGGGCCGGATTCCATAGATCCCATACATCTAAAAGAATTAAAAGAAAGCATTGTTGTGCCGCTAACAAAGATTTTTAATGCGTCTATTTCTGAGGGGTGCGTACAAGATAATTTCAAGTTAGCAAATGTAACATCTTTAAGAGAGGCGATAAAAGTGCAGCGGGAAATTATAGGCCAATCAGTTTAACGTCTGTTGTAGGTAAGATACTGGAATCAATAATTAGGGATCGTATAGTCAAACACTTAGAATTGCATGACTTGGTTAGAAATATGCAGTACGGTTCTAGGCGAAACAAATCTTGCTTAACTAATCTTTTAGAATTTTTTCAAAGCGTGGTTGAAGTTTACGATAGTCATCGGGAAGTTGATGTAGTGTATTTAGATTTTCAAAAAGCGTTTGACACCGTACCGCACTAAAGACTAATTGAAAAAAACTAAGGCTCATGGAATCAGGTGTGTAGTAATAAATTGGGTAGAAGAGTGGTTGCGAGGTAGGAAACAGGGTGGTCGTTGATGGAGCGGAGTCGTGTTGGGCTAATGTAGCGAGCGGCGTTCCTCAAAATTTGCGGACGACACGAAGTTTGGTGGTAGGGTGATTAATGACGAAGATAAAGGTAAAATCCAGGAAGATATGAATAAAATCGTTGATTGTTCAGTCACATGGCAAACGAGATTTAACGTCGATAAGTGCAAAATTTTACATATAGGTTCGCGTAACGGTAATTTTGCATATAGTATGTGTCAGGGAAGGACTTAGCAAGCGTAGAGCAGGGAGAAGATTTAGGAGTTATAGTCTAGTCACTGGTGATTTAAAAGTGGCGAAACAAAATACAGCAGCGGTCAATAAAGCGAACAAAGTGCTAGGTTTTATAGCTCAGAATTTTTAGAACAAATCGCATGATATTATTGTTCCTCTTTATAAATCATTAGTTAGACCCCATTTGGAGTACGCGATCCAATTTTGGAATCCATATATGCGAAAAGATATAGACGAGCAACTAAGCTGATTCCGTCGCTTAGGTCGAAGTCGTACGTGGATAGGCTTTAGGAGTTAAAATTGACTACTCGAGACTAGGAGGCTATGTGGTGATCTAATCGAGGTTTTTAAAATTATGAATGGGTTCGATAACGTAGATAGAGAGAGCTTTTTCGAAATATCTAAATATAATAGGACTAGAAATAACGGGTGTAAGTTGACAAGTAGAAGGTTCGAGATAGCGGTTGCCAAAAACTTTTTCACGCATAGAATAGTAAATAGGTGGAATAGTTTGCCGGTAGAAGTAATTAGTAGCACGTCTATAAACATGTTTAAAAATCGATTAGACGCATATGTTGCAGGCGCGGATCCAGGGGGGGTCGAGGGGGTCCGGACCCCCCCCTGCTCACGGTGACCAACGATTTTTCGATTATGACACTCCGATTGAGACTGACAAAGTGGTCCGAATGTTCATACAGAAACATCCGCGGCGTTTGTTTGCTCTTATATATGAAAAATAAGACCTGAAGACTTAAAATGGCTTAAGGTACATGTATCCCGGTTGCCACAAAATTAATTTCCTTAAAAAGAATAAAGAAAAAAAAGTTTATGTCCGATCCTGAGACTGGACCCCCCCTCTGCTTAAATTCCTGGATCCGCCCCTGTGTTGATAGATTGGGTATAATTTAAGGTTGTAAAATTAAGGCCTTGTGGTTCGGAACACATGTAAAATTGTAGGTCCTCTCCGCCACCACCACGGAGGACATGCACAATACACAATTACGAACTCAGTTAAGGTAGACCAGCCATGAGTGGATCCTAGGGCCTTTGTTGGTCTGAAACGTTATAACATTATATATATATATATATATATATATATATATATATATATATATATATACACACACACAGTGTATATATATATACGAGGGTAATTCAATAAGTATCCGCACTTTTTATTTTCACAATTTTATTTTCGCATCTGATAGATTATAAACACATCACTTCTCAACATAGTCTCCCTGTTTCTCAATACGCTTAGTCCAGCGATCTACAAGCTTCCTCATACCATCACAAAAGAATGTTTTTGGCTGCGTACGTAGCCAGTTATGCATCGCCTCCTCCAGGTCATCATCGCCTTGGAATCGCTGACCTCTCAAAGCGTCTTTTAGTGGTCCAAACAGGTAAAGATCCGAAGGTGCCAGGCTGGACTGTAGGTTGGATGGTCGAGAACTTCAAATTTATGTTCTTGAAGGTATTTTCTAGTCTGTGCAGCGGTACTTCAATGGAAGCATCCAACATCTGTTGCAAGGAAGTTCAAAGCGCAGCCTTCAGCAGGTAAAGTTATGCTAACACTGTTTTGGGATACACGAGGCCCTATCCTTGAACATTATCTAGAGTGTGGAACTACAGTAACAAGTGCATCGTATTCCGACATGCTTCGGAATGAGTTAAAGCAAGCAATTCGCACAAAACGGAGAGGGAGATTGTCGGAAGGTGTTATTCTGTTACACGACAATGCGCGCCCTTATACCGCTGCACAGACTAGAAAATGCCTTCAAGAACTTAAATTTGGAGTTCTCGACCATCCAACCTACAGTCCAGACCTGGCACCTTCGGATTTTTACCTGTTTGGACCACTAAAAGACGCATTGAGAGGTCAGCGATTCCGAGGCGATGATGACCTGGAGACGGTGCCTGACTGGCTACGCACACAGCCAAAAACATTCTTTTGTGATGGCATTAGGAAGCTTGTAGATCGCTGGACTAAGTGTATTGAGAAAGAGGGAGACTATGTTGAGAAGTGATGTGTTTATAATATATCAGATGTGAAAATAAAATCGTGAAAATAAAAAGTGCGGATACTTATTGAATTACCCTCGTGTGTGTGTGTGTGTGTGTGTGTGTGTGTATATATATATATATATATATATATATATTTTTTTATTTTTTTTTTTTTTTTTGAGTTGGGGCTGAGATCTCGGCTAAATAAATATCTTTTTTATGGATTTAACGAAGTCTCAAAAGCGGTTGGCATTAATGAATTTCCGTCAAGAGACTTGACGGAGAAAAAATTAAACTGTCATTGAGAAGATGTTTTAATCATTGCGAACCAAGATTTATCTCATTAAACGATGCATTTTATTGACGCTAAAATTTCCACCTCGCGCGTTAATAACGAAATATTATTTTTACTGTTAATACGCCGACTGTTTAGCGCACCATTCGGAACCTAATAGTAAGGAAAGATTTATATGAGGATTTCCCCCATATATTTATCATAAATTCTGTACGTCGCTGGTTGGTTCTCGAATACATCCTGATGTTTCGACGTTCACGAATGTAATAATAAAATTTTTTATTTCTTTAATAAGTTTCACGTCAGACGTCAGGCGACCGTTATAAAATTTTCAAATATCTGCTAATTTTAATTGATAAAATATGTACTAATTATGAAAACGAGAGAATCCCTATTGTATATTATGCAGCATAGTACATTACTTAGTTTCTAATTATATATATATATATATATATATATATATATATATATATATATATATATATATATATGATACACACAGACCGTGCATGGAACAAGGAACTCGTATATATATATCAGGGCTTGCGGGTCTATCACTTTCGGGTCGGGTCCGGGTCATTTTTCTAATTTACTTTCGGGTCCGGGTCTGGGTCCAGGTCATTTTTCTAATTTACTTTCGGGTCCGGGTCCGGGTCGGACCCGAAAGTTCACTTTCAGGTCCTGTCGGGTCTTTCAGTATATGACCCGGGTCTGGGTTGGGTCCATTATTAAAAATGTAATAATTATAATCTGGTATAGGATAGGTAATAAGACTGCTACCATAGCTACATTAACATGTTTTCTGAAACATAGTAAGACATTATATGGCTATACGGTAGTAGCCTAACCATATATATTAATTAATCCGATTTTGGAATTGTTTGAAAGTAGGTGTATTAATTGTATTAATATTTAATAGTAACTAGGTACAGTTATACATGCATTGCTAAGGGGCAAAGTACGAAGTATGATTGCTCTCTTCAGCCCCCTTATTCTAACAGCACTTGATCATATTGGACCCGTTGTCTGTTGCAATGGATACAACTTGTGCTGATCCCAAGTCGTACTCGGTTAACACAGACTGAATGGTTTGTTTCAAAACATCTCCCATGAAATTAATTATTTATTACTGATTTAGATTTAAAGTAACATTCTTTTACATATACTGTAATATTTTACGATATATATATATATATATATATTTGTGTGAAATGTAAAATAATTTTTTGTGTGAAATGTGAATAATTTTTACCTGTATGCGAGCAGTGAAGTTCCTTGACAGCCAATGTTTTCACTTCAATTTCGTTTTCAAAGTCATATTGGGCTTGAATACCTAAAAATCTCTATCTAAATGGCTGCAACAATCTACTTTTAAATGAAACATTTTTTTTAGAAGTATTTTTAACTTATTTTTTCAGCTATTGCTCTATCGAGAGTCAAAGTAGCAAGATTTTTTCTGTTCATGTTTATATTCATTGCAGATAGAAATGGCTCAACCAAAATTTTAAATCCAATATCTTCTACAATGCTAAAAGGCCGCCCGTCTATTGTCACCCACGAAATAAGGTCATTTTCTAAAGTTTTCCTATGAAGATGCAGTGAACTCCAACCTTAATTTGTTTAAAAAGTTTTTAACACTAGGTTTGGTCTACATTCATCCCTTGGTTGTATTTGAGTTTCGAAGTACTGCTAGTGCTAGGTAGGCTTTTATCATGATCCTCAACTTTACGATATATGTCTGGGTGACACGATTTTAGGTGTCGCTTTAGGTTTGTCACATGATTGCCACTATACACTTTCCACACTTTTCAATTTGGCATGTAGATGTTTTATCAATATTATTATATTTAAAATATTAATTTGTAAGGCTAGTTATTTTGCTACCATCCTCACCGAAAAAAAGACCTTGTAAAGGCATTGCAAATATTAAATAGCAAACGAAGCACTGGAGACCAACCAATGTACACAGTACACAACTCACAAACAAACAATAAAATATATTAGGATTAGGCTATTCTTCCGCCACCGTTAACTCTCCACTTCCAGTAAGTCATTTGGGGTGGAGTGATAATTCAATACATTGTTGCCAAATCTAAAGGCGCGCACATAAATTTTGTAAACTAAAATCCCGGCTGTGTGGGTCCTTCACTTTCGGGTCTGGTCTGGGTCTGGGTCAATTTTAAAATTCACTTTCAGGTCCGGGTCCGGGTCTTATCTCACTTTCGGGTTAAACCCGGGTCTGGGTCCGGGTCCGGGTCCCGGTCCGACCTGCCAGCCCTGATATATATATATATAATGGTAATGTGGCCAACCATCGACCTCCTCAGGTTGTCGGCTGTGTAAGTTCGTTAAAAATAAATATTTTCTAAATGAGTTTACATCCAAACATAGCTAAAAGGCTTTGGAGTAATTATTTCTTGGTGTCAGTATGTCATTAATAATGTGTTGAAAAAATTATTTATATTTAATGATAAAAATGAATAAAGGTCGATCATCCCCTCTGTAAATGAAGCTATTTTATTTTGGATACCCGAGACTACCATCAACCTCTGTTTTCTTTTAATCATACCGAATATTACCCTGGCACACTATCGAGATGTTGGGCCTGGCATCGACCTCATTGGTCAATCGTGGGCCCAATAGCCATTTTCAAACTCCACTACGGCATGCGGTACCATGTGGTGCCATATTTAAGATCATAGGTTTATTATTTATTCAAATACCAACTAAAACTTACGCACATATTACTCTGCACATTCTGCTATACATTTCTTACTTAGTTGCACCCAAATACAGCGAAAACTTTATATTGAAAAAAAAAAAAAATTGAAACTCGCTTGGTAAAGAATACACACACTGCACTGACAAAGGCTGCGCGGAAACGGATATTTCAACCTCGGGCTTTGTTTCCAGTGGTTGATGCATGCGTACAACTTATTTCTCTATTTAAAAACCCAGAGGTCGATCGCAGCGCGATTTAGTTTATATTTCAGGGTGGGAGAAAAGTCTTTAAGGATTTTATACACGCAATAACTTGTTAATAATAAATAAATTCCAATGATATCACTGCAGTGTATGCGATACTTTTCAAAGCAACTATACGAGGCCAGGAATAACCCTAGGCTAGAACAAGAAAGCCCTAGGCCCAGTCAGCAACATGTCAGTAAGGATGGAATACAGCAACGAAGAAAAAGTACATCTTGTACCGTGGGCTATTTCTTATAATAATTGTGAAGAAAGTTTGCGTTTATTTCAGAAAATGTAATAAACCACCACCAACTGCAACCACTCTTCAGTACTGGAAGCTCAAAAACGGGAAACAGGGAGCCTGTAAAATATTGTCCAAGAAGCGGAAGGCCAGTAACGGCGACAGGAGACAACAACAAAGAAAATGTTGTGGCCAGTTTTGAAGTCGATCCAACAACTTCAACGAGAAAAGTCGCAGAGCAATTCGGTATTTCCAATTTTCAATAGTGAAAACATTGAAATCACAAAGGTACCATGATTACAAACCCATTTACACTCAGCTCAAACGACGATGATTCTGATAGACGGCTGCAGTTTGCTGAAACACAGACAAAAGTTCAACAGTGATCCAGATTTCCTTGGAAAGATCAAATTTTCGGATAAATGTGTCTTCGGTTTAACGAGTAACTAGGAAACAAACACAATGTTCACGACTGGGCGAAAAAATCTCAATATGATTGGGTAAATCCGTTCAAATGGCTACACTAACAGTTTGGGCGTACATTGGTTATTCAGGACTCGTTTCCTTTGACATATCAAGAGATATGATGGATGGAAAACGCTATTGCCAGACAAAGTTTTGCCACAGTTCACTAATGGCGTTGGCAGGAATTGGCTCCATCTACATGATGGAGCACCGCCACATGACTCTACAGCTGCCCGTGAGATTCTGGATACAGACCTTGAAGGAAGATGGGGTAAAACTTTACAAGACACCCGCATTGCCATGAAACATGCTACAGTAACGAAACATATATCAATCGATAGAGCAGAAAAAATGGTGCAAGCAGCTATGTATCATTTTAAAAATATTAGAAAATAACAAAGTTATGACACTATGAAGATGTTACTAGGGGTATCATAGCTTACACCATTTAGATTTTTTCCGTTTCATGTACTGTTTCCGATTTTGTTGAAAATAAGATATTTAATGTAGGTTAACTGAATGCCCGGTTAGGTCAACTGTACGCCCTTGACGATTGATTAAGTTGAGTTGTGATATTTTCATTAAAACGTCTTAACCTAACCAATCATCAAGGGCGTACAGTTGACCTAACCGGGCATTCAGTTAACCTACATTAAATATCTTATTTTCAACAAAATCGGAAACAGTACATGAAACGGAAAAAATCCAAATGGTGTAAGCTATGATAGGCCTAGTAACATCATCATAGTGTCATAACTTTGTTATTTTCTAATATTTTCAAAATGATACATAGCTGCTTGCACCATTTTTTCTGCTCTCGATTGATGTTCGTTACTGTAGCATTCGCTCAATAGTAACTTATGTTCAACACAAAATTTAAATGCTCCTTATCCTTAGAACGAAACTTATCAAAAAACACTAACTGACATGTCACAACAATCCATCTTTACGCCTCAACAACAAAACACAAACTGACGAGATCTGACCTAATGGAGTAATTGAACGGGGTGGCAACTAAGGGTTTGCCAAATGTCGCTAGATATACCAATAATTGCTAAAAATTTTGGCAGATGTCGCTAGATATATCTCAAACTATCGCTAAATGTCGCTAAAAATTACATTGCTTCAAAGTATCCTAACTTTGTTATTTTCTAATATTTTCAAAATGATACATAGCTACTTGCACCATTTTTTCTGCTCTATCGATTGATATATGTTTCGTTACTGTAGCATGTTTCATGGCAATGCGAAGGTCTTGTAAAGTTTTACCGAAGGTGGCTTGGGCGGCGAGGTCTCATCGGGTGGCCAGCCAGATCACCTGATTTAACCCCACCTGATTTAACCCCACCTGATTTAACCTCACCTGATTTAACCTCACCTGATTTAACCTCACCTGATTTAACTTCACCTGATTTAACCTCACCTGATTTAACCTCACTTGATTTAACCCCACTTGATTTCTGGCTTTGGCCTTATTTGCGTGACAAACTTTCCACGCCTGGTTTCATCTATCTAAATGCGAATGCTCTTGGCCGCAGAATAGATGAACTGAAAAGAATCCCTCTCATTATTTTCAGAAGAACAATGAAGAGTTTCACAGAGAATCCAAAAATGTATCTGAACGGATGAAGAACTCTCTTGAAGATTAAATTACAATTTAACAAAATATTTGAGTGTTGAGTGAGTGAGTATTTGAGTTGAGTGAGTGAATATTTGAGTGATATTTGTTAACTAAATAATTGTATGTATAAAACCCTTAAATACTTCTTCTACCCTGTATAAATTGTGATTCAAAATAATGTAGACGTATTTTGAAATTAATTTTGAATACTACTCGTAATTGCATTTAAACAAAATCTTTACTCTATACAAATATCGTCATTTTATGTTAAATTTTCAAAATGTCCACCATTTACACGCAAACGTGCAAACATAGAAGAGTAGAGTTCTGAGAGTGGTTCACTGCTGTGAGAAATGAACATTGTGAATTTTAGAATAGGATAATTTGGTCTAATGAAGCTACTTTCAAATTCGGTGGTCCTATAAATCGTCACAACTGCGTGTTTTGGGCAGTGCAAAACCCAAACATTTTTGTTAATCTGCCAGGTCTTATGGTGTGGCTTGGATTTTCCTCTCGTCGCATTATTGGGCTATTCTTTTTTTTAGTGGTACTGTAACAGATCAAAATTATCTGGAAATGCTGCGTAATGATGCCGTTCCCGTAATACATCAGTATGGGGAGCATGAGGTTTATTTTCGGCAAGATGGCGCACCGCCACATTATCACAGGGACGTTCGAGCTTTTCTTGGTCCGGAGTTTCCTGGGTTGTGGATAGGTCGTCGTGGAACCACTAATGAATATCCTCCAATGACCAAGGTCACCTAGTCTTACGCCTCTGGACTTCTATCTGTAGGGGTACCTGAAGTACAAAGTGTATGGTACTAACCCTTAAAATGTGCAACACTTACAGGAAGCGATTGTTCGGGAAGTACGCAATATCTCAACTAATACATAAACAACTGCATGCCGATCTGTTTTGGAACGTTACGCCGCATGTATGCGTGTAAATGGTGAACATCTAACATAAAATGATTGTTAAATGTTGTTTTTGCACGCTTACTTTATATGTACATAGTAAAGTTTGTGTTTATTAGGTGTAATTAGTATCCAAAATAAGTTGGAAGTGTGTGTACATTATTTTGAATCACCCCTATATATACAGTATATTATATATTTTTTTTCTTATAATAAATATAATATAAATAATAGTAGAATGAACACCACCTTATTTCCCTGGCTTATCGACAGCATAATCTCGCCTTGAACACTGGTTCAGGCAAGAGCTTAAAAAAAAAAAAAAAAAAAAAAAAATTGTTGTTTTGGGAAAAAATTCGGCATAATTTTTTAGTCGAGTTTAAATTTGAGCATTTTGAATGTTTCGTGCATATATTAATACATCAACTTCGGAAAATAGTTTTAATACGTAACTGTAAATAGGTAAAAAGATTGATGAATCTGTAGAATTTATTTTGACGTGAAATTTCATCGACACTAATAACCTAACAACCTAACTTAACTTAACCTAATCTAACATAACATCACATAACTCGGCTTAATCTAATTCCCAAATCACTCGTTGGCGAAATATTGTAAGCCCAAAAATGATCTCATGTTGGTTGCTGGCTAAGCAATGCAATGTACTTGGATTCCCAACTTTTTCTGACTCAAGGCACCCCAATGCTGTCTGCTTTTCTTTCGCGGCACTTCGAGGAATTTAGTCTCCCACTGTTCAACAGCCAATGTACCTCCCACCCTAGCACCACGTAACTTCAAACTGAGTATTTTGTTTCATTTAAATTTACACATTTTCAATAACCTTTAAATTTTCAGCTATATTTATTTTCATTGAATTTAGCGGCATCCAGGTTGCGAAATACCGATATATGCCATATAGGCTTCGGTCCCTACTTAGCTTTGTGATGGTGTAAGCCTTGCCCCTAGAAATATTTGCTAGGCCTAGATCGTGGCATTAAAATTTCATTTTGTAATTTGATAAAACTGGGTTGGTACTAAACTAACTAGAACATGGTTAATTAATAATTTTGGGAAAAGTGATGAATGATGAAATTTTCTAATTTAATCAATGATTAACTGTATAAAAAAAATTAAAATTAAATACTTGTGAAAAGGTAGAAAGCTTTATTGTTTCTGTTGCATGAGATAAGACACGAAGAAAACATATTTTGCTCATCCAATTAATTTGCTTTAGTTCAAGAAACCAGGCATGATCAAGTTAGCCGGTTTATACACGCAAAAAGGTGCCAAATTCAAATTCCACATTACAAAATTTATGGTAAAAATGATGCTGAAATTATGGGAAAATTAATAATTTTTCATAATTTTTCTGAAAATATTTTTTTATTAATTAATGATTGAATTCGAAACACTGATTAACCGATTAATCATAACTAAGCCCTAGTTGGTACCAAATTTTTTTAAAATTTATGAAACTAATATTTGAATACTCTCGGAATACAAGGCACAGAACGCTTAAATGCGCTACGAAAAGAGCTGAGGAACCTCCATCCAGTGCCGGATTAACCGAAGGCTAAAAGGCTGAAAGCCTTGACCTACGAAAAAAAAAAAATTTTTTCAACACTAGCAGATTTTCTGGCAGTTGTCATCTGACCTTGAAGTAGAGGTGTTTGTTTAGTTGTTTTCCACTTTATTTGTGTAGACTGTAGAGTAGACCTAGGGAGCCTAAATTTATTATTTTATATGATATAAAATAATAAATTTATGTTTATATGTTCGTTATATTTATATTGTTATTTCTCTTTCGAGTGATGTGTATTTTTCTTTTACAGAAATTTTTACAATTTTATGCATAAATCAAATATCATAGACATATATTGCAATATTGTCAGTGCATAATGTCGGATGGTTATGTTCGACACCATAAAAGTGGTACATTGGAGAGAGAGAACGCTTGAAAAGACAACAGGAAGATGAAAAGCTGAGTGGATTGTTATTAAGTTTTCTCCCCGTCGTCATCCATCGTCAAATTCAGATATTCCGAAACAACGTCAACAGTAGTCAGATGTACAGTCTGGATGTACAGTACTCCGGAGTATTATGACTCTACTACTAGGATTTGGAAAAGAAAACGTGCAATTGATGAGTCTAGCAGCGACGATGTGAGATTGAGTGGCAAGCAGAAATTCAAAATTGAGACATATTTCGTTATAATCGACAGAATTTTAGCAGAACTCAACAAAAGACACGCCGCCTACAAACGAATCACCGAATTATTTGGATTTATATTCGACTGCAAAGAACTGTCTGAGTCTGATATCCGTCAAAAAGCGCACAATCTCGTTGACGTTTACAGAAGTGATATAGAGCTAGATCTCAGTGATGAAGTCATTGCTTTCTCCAAATACAATATTTCTGAGGTGTCCCTCAAATCGGCAGAGCAGGTGCTACAATTTCTTTTGCAGCACATGATGACCGCGACTTTCCCAAACCTCTACATAGCTCTACGTATTTATTTATGCTTGTTGGGTACTAATTCCGAAGGAGAGAGATCTTTTCGACTCTACAGAGAGTCAAGAATTGTTATCGATCAACCCTGGGACAATCTCGCTATCTGCACTAGCACTCATCTCGATTGAAAGTGATTTGGCTCGCAGTTTGGATTTTTCAGAGATTATTAAGATGTTCTCCCAAAAGAAAGCCAGAAAGATAAGGTCACTTAGGTTAAACTGTTAGATGTTTTCAATGTCCGGCTTTTTGCTCGGTTTACTGTGTGCAATTTACTTTACGTTTGTTTGCTTTACAATTTACTTTACTGTGTGCAATTTATATATATATATATATATTATAATATATAATATATATATTATATATATTATATATTGGTGAAATAATTTTTTTATGTAGGCCTATCGTACTTAATCTCTTAAAATTATCTATATTATACTCAATTACAAATGAAAAATATGTAATCTCATTTAATAAAGCATCTATATTTGTCGAGTACTTTTCTAATACCGATATATTGGAAAGATTTGTTGAAGACCACGCAGTCCAGTCTTGGTCTACGAAACCCTTAATCCGGCCCTGCCTCCATCCAGTCAAAATGCACTTAAAAACCATCTGAACAGGTAGTTTTCTGTGTCAAGTCCACGAATAGCCATGCGTAGCTGGCTATGAGGGCAGGATGAAAGTTGAAAGCAACTCTCCCTCTCTCTCTCAACAAATCTCTTGAATGAGGCGGGATGCTGCAAAGGTGTGTGTGTGTGTGTGTGTGTGTGTGTGTGTGTGTGTGTGTGTGTGTGTGCCTCCATTGGCGAGGAAACATATTTAAATTATTTTACTTGCATGGTGTAAATATTCCGAAAACTTATTTTAAATTTTAATATTTCATATCTCTCTCTTTCTCTCACTTATAAGTACGAGAGAAAATAATCTCCAAAAAAATGACGGTCTGGAATAAATCCATCTCCCCCACCCTCGCAGAAAAAAAACCCAAATCCCAGACGTCAATCCCAATTCCCATTTAGTGACACTAAATCCCGCCTCCATTTCAGGAATGAGAATCGTTCCAGAGGATTTATATACAGGGAAAGAAACTTAATTTTTAGAGAATCCTTTTTGGTCCTTCCTTAGTCTTTGCTCCAAATGTTGTTTAAAGACGTTAAAACCAAACTAAGTCTCTCTCTCTCTCTCTCTCTCTCTCTCTCTCTCTCTCTCTCTCTCTCTCTCTCCTCTCTCTCCTCTCTCTCTCTCTCTCTCTCTCTCTCGTGCGCGCGCTGAATTTGTTTTCGCTGGAAACTTGGAGTCTGCGCGGTCATCTTATCGAGGTTTTCAAGCTCTTCTTACACGGGTTCAACGATGTCGATTTTAGAAGTATGTTTAGTTTAAATGATAACTCAACTCGCAACAATGGTTAGAAGTTGGATTTGAAACGGTTTAGCACTAGTGTGTGGGAATTACTTTACCTATAAGATCTGTGACACGTGGAACAGGCTACCTTCAGAAGTTGTGAACATTTAAGAAAAGGTTAGACCGAATGTTGCACACTATCTGAGGGTGTATGAATTTTTCCCTGGCACCCATTGCCATTGGTACCACCTCGATATGGGCCGCAAAGCCTTTTGAGGTACTTTTCCGTGTAACTCCTTGTAACCTCTCTCTTCTCCTCTCTCTCTCTCTCTCTCTCTCTCTCTCTCTCTCTCTCTCTCTCTCTCTCTCTCTCTCTCTCTCTCTCCGGAACTTTGAAGCATTCAAATATTCACTTTTCCACACTAAACAAATTGGAAAAAAGTCTAATCCCCGCCGTTTTATATATATATATATAATTAATATATAAAGTAAATACTCACATAGCGCGTCTTCAGAAGACGTGAATTTGCCAAGACGCGGTATACATATCCCCACCAAACCCCAGGAGACGCTGTGGTTCGCCCCACTAAGACGCAGTTTGACAAGTCACATTTAAAAAACGTGGCCAGAACGCGTTCAAAACCCGGCTGAGTCGCGGTTGAGTCACCCATCAGCAGTTTAGCTGTGTGCGTGGCCTTGAGCGATTGGCTTACTCTTGTCTCCAGTAATTTCAGTTACAAGCCAAAACTTAGTGGTTACAAGTGAGAAGAAAAAAATTAAGCGTTCAGCAATTACCTTAGCCCCAAAAAATGAAATTTTAGATAAACTGAAATCAGGGCAAGGAAGCACGGCACTTGGGCGCGAATATGGTGTGAATGAGTCAACCATTCGTACCGTACGAGAAGGCCTTATGCCTGTATAGCACTGTCTGCGAACAAGATGGTGAACCATCCACAAACATTGCTTTTAGTGCAAGTGTAGGATTGTTTGATAGGTTTAGAAAACGCTACAACATCCACAACGTGAAATTAGTGGGGGGGGGGGGGAATCCGCCTCTGCTGATCACCAAGCGAAAAGAATGCCAAACAAAACGTACATTTTGAAGGAGGAGAGAACAGCACCTGGCTTTAAGGTCTCGAAGGATCGATCGTTTTACACTATTTTTGTGTTCGAATGCATCAGACGATTTCAAGTGTAAGTTGATGCGTGTTTACCACGCTAAACACCCACGTGCTTTGAAGGACAAGCAGTAGGCATACCTGCTACTTTACTGGAAATGAAACAGAAAGGGTTGGGTCACTGCAATATTGATTACAGACTAGTTCAAATTTTGTTTTGTACTACAGGTGAAAGATTACCTCAAGAAGCAAAACTTGTCTTTTAAGGTCCTCTTTCTCACTGATAACGCCCCTGGGCAGCATGCCGACGAAAACGTAGAGGTCTTGTTTCTGCCACCAAATACGACTTCTCTATTGCAGCCAATGGCCCAAGGGGTAATTAAAACTTTTAAAAGTTACTCCACCAGGCGCACCTTCAGGAAACTCCCGCAGGCGTTGGAGAAAAAACCTGAAGTCCAGGACTTCTGGCGTTCGTTTAACATCATGAACGCAACTGACATTATAATGGAGTCGTGGAATGAAGTCAAGGAATCGACTTTGAATGCTTGCTGGAAGAGCTTATGGTCAGATGTGGTGGTTGACAAAATTTTCACTACAGGGTGTCCCATAAGTCCGGCATCATAGGAGAAATTCATATTTTTCTATTTCTACAAACCATAATTCATATTTTCTCTTTCTACAGGCCATAATGTCTGTGAGCAAGGAAGAACGAATCCAAATAATTCTACTCATAGGAAATCGGAGTCAAAGAGAGGCCGCTGCTGAATTTAACAGACTGCATCCAGACTGCGAGCCAATAACACAGAGTTGTGTTAGCAGACTTGTTGCAAAGTTTAAGAAAACAGGATTCATAGAAGATAAACCACGCAGTGGACCTTCAAGGAGGTCCACTGACGATGATACAGCGACTGCTATCCTGGCTCATTTTAACAGAAGTCCCGATAAGTCTCTTCGGCGATTGTCCGCCGAGACAGGAGTGTCGAAAAGTAGCATCCATCGCATTCTTCAGGCTCACAAGTGGCATCCATATAAACTTCAGATCCTACAGAAATTAAGCGAAGATGATCCCGACCGGCGGATGGAATTTTGTGAATGGGTTACGGAACAATATGCTCGGGATGCCAATTTCCCGTCTACATTCTGTTCAGTGACGAGGCTGTTCTTTATGGAAATGGTGAGGTAAATCGACAGAACACCCGCTACTGGTCTCAAAACAACCCTCACTGATATACCTCTTCAGAGAAACAAGGTGCATCTCGGGTGATGGTATGGTGTGGCATTTGGAAGGATCGCATCATAGGCCCCCTCTTTTTCGATGAACATGTCACTGGAGGCACCTACCTACGTATGCTCAAGGAAGAAGCATTTCCCAGTGTCTTGAACGAAGAAGGAAATTTCCCAACATGGTTCCAGCAAGACGGCGCTCTGCTCATTACAGCACCCAAGTAAGGGAATACCTGTACCAACAATTCCCTGGTCATTGGATAGGACGTCGAGGGCCTGTGGAATGGCCAGCTAGAAGCCCGGATCTCACGCCACTAGATTTTTATCTCTGGGGCCACTTGAAAGCGCTGGTATACGCAGAGAAAATTAGGAGTGTTGAACATTTGCGGCAGCGCATTATTGGGGCATGTAACACCATTACTCCTGACATCATTCACCGTGTGCTTGCTGACTGGGTATCACGTCTGAATTTGTGTATTGAAAACAATGGTGGACATATTGAGCATGTTCTGTAAATAAAGGCTTTTGTTTTGCTTTTTTTAATTATTTTTCCTATGATGCCGGTCTTATGGAACACCTGTAGAATAAAATGATATGGTTTTAGACTTCACTTGGACTCGCTCTTCATATGACATGAAAAGAATTAGTTTTGCCCTAAAAATGAAAAACTACGAAAGTTGAACGGTTCATTATAAAATTTATTGCAAAATAAATAAAAAATAGTATACATTTTTTGGTGTTACAGTATTTTGAGGCAGAAAGTATCCATGGAGAGTAACGTTAATTGCATTGTTACTTTTTTTCTGTTTCGACTCAAACTGTATATATACATAGTTATCCTTCAGAAGCAGAGTTACAGTTTGACTATAAAATATTTATTCATAAATAAATTTATTTGCTCGCGTTTTTATCCTCTTGTGACGTTATTATCGTATCTGAGAACGCGTATAAAAAATAATTGAAAAGGTAGAAACCTAGTTTGTGTCGGTACCATTCAATGCAATTGCATTAAAAATGCTATTATTTTCCGCGTTCACGCTTTGAAAAACTCCGTTCGAAATGCATCACCAATGCCATTCATTTGCGAAATTGCTCTCTGTGAGAGGATGTTACTAGTGGTGTTCCATGAAGAGTATGTAAGTTTTAGTCAGGCTCCACTTAATTATTCAGTAATCAGAACTTGATGACATACCAGTACCGGAAGTAATTAAACATTTCACTATTAACTGTTTACATTTCAAAGAAACTATTAAATGGCTTTGATTTATACGTGTGCAGATATTTCATGAATGGCTTAGTTAATTTTTTTTTCATTATTTCGTAGTTCATTACTAATTCAAATAGAAGTTTGTGTTATTGAGTTAATATTATTTATGGAATTATCACACACCCGGCGTTAGTGAGTTAATTTAAGTCAGTTTTGTGCTAGGTAAGTTAAAACCGATTTAGTAAAGTTACGAACATACTTTGGTAGTGTTTTGAAAATAAATATTTTTGTACAACTTTAATTTTACATTTACCCTAAAAGTAGTGTATATCTTAAATACTTTGTGGGTCTGAGCTTATTTAACGCAGAATTCAGTTAAAATAACTCAATAATTTGCGAGAGTAAAGAATTGTATAAATTCCAAAAGAAAATACGAGAAAATTGAATTCTTTCCACGCCAAAATAAAAGAATAAGCTTTGTGAGAACCCCTAAACACCAAATAATGTAACTAAATCTCTCTCTCTCTCTCTCTCCTCTCTCTCTCTCTCTCTCTCTCTCTCTCTCTCTCTCTCTCTCTCTCTCTCAAAATTGAATTAAGTTCGCATTAGGACCCCTCGGGATGGGAGCCCTTACCTTACGAAACCTCTCTCAAATTCATTAATCTCCTCCTGACCTAATTAACTATCGGCACCCTCTCACCTGAGACTTTCTTACCTGCGTTGTAGTGCCAGTGCTTCATCCCTCTATGAGTGCCGAAGACGATTAAGCAGCTAACGATAGAAGGGAAATTAATTTTGGACAGTTTTTAATTTAAATCGATTTAAATTTCGTTTTTTTTATCTATTTTTCGTGTTCTGAAGGAAAGATGGTTTTATATATATATATATATATATATATATATATATATATATATATATATATATATATATATATAGGGTGTTCTAAAATTAGCTAATCAACTTTTATATGAACGCAATACACAGGGTGTTCTAAAATTAGCTAATCAACTTTTATATGAACGCAATATCTTAACAAAAATTATGCAATATTTAACAAGAACGAATGGCATAAATGAGGTGGAATTGTATTTTAATTCACAGATGTTGTTGAGTAAACTTTGTGAGGTAACAAATTTGGTAGCT
The DNA here is from genome assembly GCA_023014485.1 of Bathynomus jamesi. Classification (NCBI taxonomy): domain Eukaryota; kingdom Metazoa; phylum Arthropoda; class Malacostraca; order Isopoda; family Cirolanidae; genus Bathynomus; species Bathynomus jamesi. Next base: position 68,147 of record JAJOZX010013252.1, on the reverse strand, counting down.
CAGGACACTAAAAAATGTATATGAAAAATCTAGAAACCTTTCTGACGTCAGAAAAAAGATGTGTTGATCCTGATTAGGTTAGGTCACGCTACGCTGGGTTAGGTTAGTTAAGGTTTGGCTAAGTAAGGTCACGCTGTCGGCTACCTCACTATTTAATGACCACAGAAAACAACCTTCGAGTCCCCAGTTGGCTCCGAAACACTTATCACGTCTTTCTCAGTTCGATGGCACTAAGGATAGGGTAGAGTAGGTTAGGTTAGCTTAGGTTTGGTTATTTAGTTTTTAGATATATAATTTTAAAAAGTTGGTACCCCAACGGTAGGTGCTGCACGTGTGTGTGTGTGTGTGTGTGTGTGTGTGTGTTGGTTGAGAAAAATAAGATGCTTGTTTACTTTTGTTGAGTTTGAACGACGGTTCAGGATCGACCTGCGGTCGACCCCTCTGCAGCATCCCGCCTCATTTGCGGGACTTGGTGAAGGAGGGAATTGCTCTCTGATCGCCTCCTGCCCTCGTAACCAGCCACGCATGGCTGGTCAGGGACTTTGCACAAGAATCTGTCCAGCTGGTTCTTGAAGTTATTCAGGTTGGTGTGCTGGAGATTCCTCACTTCTTTTGGAAGGACATTGAAAAGCTTTGGGCCCCGTATTCTGAGGGTATTTTCCATCCTCGTTTTCATGGCTCCTTGTCCCACCACAGCTGGGACCGTACAAAATCTGCCTCTTCTCTCATTCCAGTTTGTTTCTATTTCATTTCTGAGGTTAGGGACAGAGCCCTCAAGTATGTTCCATATGTATATTATTGTGTACCGCTCTCGCCTTCTTTCAAGAGAGTAGAGTTCCAGGGATTGTAGTCGAGACCAGTAGTCTTCACCTTCCGTTTCCTCTATCTTAGACGTAAAAGTCCTTTGTATAGCTTCAATGCTCGCAATGTCTCTTTTTCTGTGTGGGCTTGTGAGTACTGAGCAATACTCAATTATTGGTAGGACTAGACTCTTCCATAATTTGAGCATGATGTTTGCTTTTCTGCTGCGGAAGCTCCTCCAGATGATTCCCATTATTTTTCTAGCCGTTGTGATTTTGATTTTATAGTGCTCTCTGAATTCTGCATCCGACGACATTATTACTCCAAGATTCCTGACTTGTGGATTTGGTGTTATCTGTTTGGCTTGCAGAGTTTTGTACCCTTTTTTCTGTAGCTCTTTGTTATTACCATATCTTAGAAGTATATATATATATATATATTGTGTGTGTATATATATATATATATATATATATATATATATATACATACACTGCCCTTGTGGTTTACTTCTAGAGTAGGAGATATTATAAAGAGTAGAGATAGGGCTTATAGGCTACATAAGTGCGATAAAGACAATTTGCGGTTACAAAACAACTATATATCTCAAAGGCGTGAAGCGAAAAGTGTAATTAAAAAGTCCAAGCGCGAATTTGAAATCTCCATAGCTCGTGACGGTAAAGAAAACCCAAAGCGATTCTTTCAATACGTCAACAATAGGAATCCAGTAAAAAGTGTATTGGGGCCGTTGAAAAATGTTAACGGAGAGCTAGTTTCTGAAGACAAGCAAATGACTACCTTGCTAAACGAATTTTTTACGTCAGTTTTTACTGTAGAAGATGTAACGAATATTCCTACGGTCATAGACATAATACCTTTGATAATGGTAATACGTTGGATAATATTGTGGTTAGTGAAAGGGAGGTAATGCGCTATATTGATAAAATGAAAATGCATAAATCACTGGGGCCGGATTCCATAGATCCCATACATCTAAAAGAATTAAAAGAAAGCATTGTTGTGCCGCTAACAAAGATTTTTAATGCGTCTATTTCTGAGGGGGCGTACAAGATAATTTCAAGTTAGCAAATGTAACATCTTTAAGAGAGGCGATAAAAGTGCAGCGGGAAATTATAGGCCAATCAGTTTAACGTCTGTTGTAGGTAAGATACTGGAATCAATAATTAGGGATCGTATAGTCAAACACTTAGAATTGCATGACTTGGTTAGAAATATGCAGTACGGTTCTAGGCGAAACAAATCTTGCTTAACTAATCTTTTAGAATTTTTTTCAAAGCGTGGTTGAAGTTTACGATAGTCATCGGGAAGTTGATGTAGTGTATTTAGATTTTCAAAAAGCGTTTGACACCGTACCGCACTAAAGACTAATTGAAAAAAACTAAGGCTCATGGAATCAGGTGTGTAGTAATAAATTGGGTAGAAGAGTGGTTGCGAGGTAGGAAACAGGGTGGTCGTTGATGGAGCGGAGTCGTGTTGGGCTAATGTAGCGAGCGGCGTTCCTCAAAATTTGCGGACGACACGAAGTTTGGTGGTAGGGTGATTAATGACGAAGATAAAGGTAAAATCCAGGAAGATATGAATAAAATCGTTGATTGTTCAGTCACATGGCAAACGAGATTTAACGTCGATAAGTGCAAAATTTTACATATAGGTTCGCGTAACGGTAATTTTGCATATAGTATGTGTCAGGGAAGGACTTAGCAAGCGTAGAGCAGGGAGAAGATTTAGGAGTTATAGTCTAGTCACTGGTGATTTAAAAGTGGCGAAACAAAATACAGCAGCGGTCAATAAAGCGAACAAAGTGCTAGGTTTTATAGCTCAGAATTTTTAGAACAAATCGCATGATATTATTGTTCCTCTTTATAAATCATTAGTTAGACCCCATTTGGAGTACGCGATCCAATTTTGGAATCCATATATGCGAAAAGATATAGACGAGCAACTAAGCTGATTCCGTCGCTTAGGTCGAAGTCGTACGTGGATAGGCTTTAGGAGTTAAAATTGACTACTCGAGACTAGGAGGCTATGTGGTGATCTAATCGAGGTTTTTAAAATTATGAATGGGTTCGATAACGTAGATAGAGAGAGCTTTTTCGAAATATCTAAATATAATAGGACTAGAAATAACGGGTGTAAGTTGACAAGTAGAAGGTTCGAGATAGCGGTTGCCAAAAACTTTTTCACGCATAGAATAGTAAATAGGTGGAATAGTTTGCCGGTAGAAGTAATTAGTAGCACGTCTATAAACATGTTTAAAAATCGATTAGACGCATATGTTGCAGGCGCGGATCCAGGGGGGGGTCGAGGGGGTCCGGACCCCCCCCTGCT